>JAAOOA010001237.1:0-55000 GCA_012861695.1 Trematomus loennbergii | reverse complement strand
ACAGAATACGTTTGCGTAAACTTTAACCAACTTACTAGAGAGCCACAAATTATTATTAAAGTGTCCTCATGATCTTTAGTCTGCAGTCCGACCGGCTCATATCTTCTGGTTCTGACTTTTTCTCTAAATCTCAAAATACAGACTGTTAATCCAAATTCAGACTTTTTCTCAAAATTCAGAATTGTGACAGTTTTTCCCCAAATTCTGACTATTTCCCCCAAAGTCTGACTTTTTCACAAAATTCTGACTTTTCCCCCAAAATTCTGACTTTTCCCCCAAAATTCTGACTTTTTCCACAAAAAGTGGACTTTTCCCCAACATTCTGACTATTTCCATAACATTCTGACTATTTCCATAACATTCTGACTATTTCCATAACATTCTGACTATTTCCATAACATTCTGACTATTTCCCCAACATTCTGACTATTTCCATAACATTCTGACTATTTCCACAACATTCTGACTATTTCCATAACATTCTGACTATTTCCACAACATTCTGACTATTTCCATAACATTCTGACTATTTCCATAACATTCTGACTATTTCCATAACATTCTGACTATTTCCATAACATTCTGACTATTTCCATAACATTCTGACTATTTCCATAACATTCTGACTATTTCCATAACATTCTGACTATTTCCATAACATTCTGACTATTTCCACAACATTCTGACTATTTCCATAACATTCTGACTATTTCCATAACATTCTGACTATTTCCATAACATTCTGACTATTTCCATAACATTCTGACTATTTCCACAACATTCTGACTATTTCCATTCTGACTATTTCCATAACATTCTGACTATTTCCATAACATTCTGACTATTTCCACAACATTCTGACTATTTCCACAACATCTGACTATTTCTATAACATTCTGACTATTTCCATAACATCTGACTATTTCCATAACATTCTGACTATTTCCCAACATTCTGACTATTTCCATAACATTCTGACTATTTCCATAACTTCTGACTATTTCCATAACATTCTGACTATTTCCACAACATTCTGACTATTTCCATAACATTCTGAATTTCCCCAACATTCTGACTATTTCCATAACATTCTGACTATTTCCATAACATTCTGACTATTTCCCCAACATTCTGACTATTTCCACAACATTCTGCATTTCTAAACATTCTGACTATTTCCATAACATTCTGACTATTTCCATACATTCTGACTATTTCCCAACATTCTGACTATTTCCCATAACATTCTGATATTTCCATAACATTCTGACTATTCCATAACATTCTGACTATTTCCATAACATTCTGACTATTTCCATAACATTCTGACTATTTTCCATAACATTCTGACTATTTCTATAACATTCTGACTATTTCCCCAACATTCTGACTATTTCCATAACATTCTGACTATTTCCACAACATTCTGACTATTTCTATAACATTCTGACTATTTCCATAACATTCTGACTATTTCCATAACATTCTGACTATTTCCACAACATTCTGACTATTTCCATAACATTCTGACTATTTCCCCAACATTCTGACTATTTCCAAACATTCTGACTATTTCCACAACATTCTGACTATTTCCATAACATTCTGACTATTTCCATAACATTCTGACTATTTCTATAACATTCTGACTATTTCCATAACATTCTGACTATTTCCATAACATTCTGACTATTTCCATAACATTCTGACTATTTCCATAACATTCTGACTATTTCCACAACATTCTGACTATTTCCATAACATTCTGACTATTTCCATAACATTCTGACTATTTCCCCAACATTCTGACTATTTCCAAACATTCTGACTATTTCCATAACTTCTGACTATTTCCATAACATTCTGACTATTTCTATAACATTCTGACTATTTCCATAACATTCTGACTATTTCCATAACATTCTGACTATTTCCATACATTCTGACTATTTCCATAACATTCTGACTATTTCCATACATTCTGACTATTTCCAAACATTCTGACTATTTCCATAACATTCTGACTATTTCCATAACATTCTGACTATTTCCATAACATTCTGACTATTTCCACAACATTCTGACTATTTCCATTCTGACTATTTCCATAACATTCTGACTATTTCCATAACATTCTGACTATTTCCACAACATTCTGACTATTTCCACAACATTCTGACTATTTCTATAACATTCTGACTATTTCCATAACATTCTGACTATTTCCATAACATTCTGACTATTTCCCCAACATTCTGACTATTTCCATAACATTCTGACTATTTCCATAACATTCTGACTATTTCCATAACATTCTGACTATTTCCACAACATTCTGACTATTTCCATAACATTCTGACTATTTCCCCAACATTCTGACTATTTCCATAACATTCTGACTATTTCCATAACATTCTGACTATTTCCCCAACATTCTGACTATTTCCACAACATTCTGACTATTTCTATAACATTCTGACTATTTCCATAACATTCTGACTATTTCCATAACATTCTGACTATTTCCCCAACATTCTGACTATTTCCATAACATTCTGACTATTTCCATAACATTCTGACTATTTCCATAACATTCTGACTATTTCCATAACATTCTGACTATTTCCCTAACATTCTGACTATTTCTATAACATTCTGACTATTTCCATAACATTCTGACTATTTCTATAACATTCTGACTATTTCCCCAACATTCTGACTATTTCCATAACATTCTGACTATTTCCACAACATTCTGACTATTTCTATAACATTCTGACTATTTCCATAACATTCTGACTATTTCCATAACATTCTGACTATTTCCACAACATTCTGACTATTTCCATAACATTCTGACTATTTCCCCAACATTCTGACTATTTCCACAACATTCTGACTATTTCCACAACATTCTGACTATTTCCACAACATTCTGACTATTTCCATAACATTCTGACTATTTCCCCAACATTCTGACTATTTCCATAACATTCTGACTATTTCCATAACATTCTGACTATTTCCACAACATTCTGACTATTTCCATAACATTCTGACTATTTCCATAACATTCTGACTATTTCTATAACATTCTGACTATTTCCATAACATTCTGACTATTTCCATAACATTCTGACTATTTCCACAACATTCTGACTATTTCCATAACATTCTGACTATTTCCATAACATTCTGACTATTTCCATAACATTCTGACTATTTCCATAACATTCTGACTATTTCCATAACATTCAGACTATTTCCACAACATTCTGACTATTTCCATAACATTCTGACTATTTCCATAACATTCTGACTATTTCCATAACATTCTGACTATTTCCATAACATTCTGACTATTTCTATAACATTCTGACTATTTCCATAACATTCTGACTATTTCCATAACATTCTGACTATTTCCATAACATTCTGACTATTTCCATAACATTCTGACTATTTCCGCAACATTCTGACTATTTCCACAACATTCTGACTATTTCCATAACATTCTGACTATTTCCATAACATTCTGACTATTTCCATAACATTCTGACTATTTCCAAACATTCTGACTATTTCTATAACATTCTGACTATTTCCATAACATTCTGACTATTTCCACAACATTCTGACTATTTCCATAACATTCAGACTATTTCCATAACATTCTGACTATTTCCATAACATTCTGACTATTTCCCCAACATTCTGACTATTTCCATAACATTCTGACTATTTCCATAACATTCTGACTATTTCCTCAACATTCTGACTATTTCCATAACATTCAGACTATTTCCATAACATTCTGACTATTTCCATAACATTCTGACTATTTCTATAACATTCTGACTATTTCCATAACATTCAGACTATTTCCATAACATTCTGACTATTTCCATAACATTCTGACTATTTCCATAACATTCTGACTATTTCCACAACATTCTGACTATTTCCATAACATTCAGACTATTTCCATAACATTCTGACTATTTCCATAACATTCTGACTATTTCCCCAACATTCTGACTATTTCCATAACATTCTGACTATTTCCATAACATTCTGACTATTTCCGCAACATTCTGACTATTTCCATAACATTCAGACTATTTCCATAACATTCTGACTATTTCCATAACATTCTGACTATTTCCATAACATTCTGACTATTTCCATAACATTCTGACTATTTCCATAACATTCTGACTATTTCCATAACATTCTGACTATTTCCATAACATTCTGACTATTTCCATTCTGACTATTTCCATAACATTCTGACTATTTCCGCAACATTCTGACTATTTCCACAACATTCTGACTATTTCCATAACATTCTGACTATTTCCATTCTGACTATTTCCATAACATTCTGACTATTTCCATAACATTCTGACTATTTCCACAACATTCTGACTATTTCCACAACATTCTGACTATTTCCATAACATTCTGACTATTTCCATAACATTCTGACTATTTCCCCAACATTCTGACTATTTCTATAACATTCTGACTATTTCCATAACATTCTGACTATTTCCATAACATTCTGACTATTTCCATAACATTCTGACTATTTCCCCAACATTCTGACTATTTCCACAACATTCTGACTATTTCCACAACATTCTGACTATTTCCATAACATTCTGACTATTTCCCCAACATTCTGACTATTTCCACAACATTCTGACTATTTCCATAACATTCTGACTATTTCCCCAACATTCTGACTATTTCCACAACATTCTGACTATTTCCACAACATTCTGACTATTTCCATAACATTCTGACTATTTCCCCAACATTCTGACTATTTCCATAACATTCTGACTATTTCCATAACATTCTGACTATTTCCATAACATTCTGACTATTTCCACAACATTCTGACTATTTCTATAACATTCTGACTATTTCCATAACATTCTGACTATTTCCATAACATTCTGACTATTTCCCCAACATTCTGACTATTTCCATAACATTCTGACTATTTCCATAACATTCTGACTATTTCTATAACATTCTGACTATTTCCATAACATTCTGACTATTTCCCCAACATTCTGACTATTTCCATAACATTCTGACTATTTCCATAACATTCTGACTATTTCCACAACATTCTGACTATTTCCATAACATTCTGACTATTTCCCCAACATTCTGACTATTTCCATAACATTCTGACTATTTCCATAACATTCTGACTATTTCCCCAACATTCTGACTATTTCCACAACATTCTGACTATTTCTATAACATTCTGACTATTTCCATAACATTCTGACTATTTCCATAACATTCTGACTATTTCCCCAACATTCTGACTATTTCCATAACATTCTGACTATTTCCATAACATTCTGACTATTTCCATAACATTCTGACTATTTCCATAACATTCTGACTATTTCTATAACATTCTGACTATTTCCCCAACATTCTGACTATTTCCATAACATTCTGACTATTTCCACAACATTCTGACTATTTCTATAACATTCTGACTATTTCCATAACATTCTGACTATTTCCATAACATTCTGACTATTTCCACAACATTCTGACTATTTCCATAACATTCTGACTATTTCCCCAACATTCTGACTATTTCCACAACATTCTGACTATTTCCACAACATTCTGACTATTTCCATAACATTCTGACTATTTCCATAACATTCTGACTATTTCTATAACATTCTGACTATTTCCATAACATTCTGACTATTTCCATAACATTCTGACTATTTCCATAACATTCTGACTATTTCCATAACATTCTGACTATTTCCATAACATTCTGACTATTTCCACAACATTCTGACTATTTCCATAACATTCTGACTATTTCCATAACATTCTGACTATTTCCCCAACATTCTGACTATTTCCATAACATTCTGACTATTTCCCCAACATTCTGACTATTTCCACAACATTCTGACTATTTCCACAACATTCTGACTATTTCCATAACATTCTGACTATTTCCCCAACATTCTGACTATTTCCATAACATTCTGACTATTTCCATAACATTCTGACTATTTCCACAACATTCTGACTATTTCCATAACATTCTGACTATTTCCATAACATTCTGACTATTTCCATAACATTCTGACTATTTCTATAACATTCTGACTATTTCCATAACATTCTGACTATTTCCATAACATTCTGACTATTTCCATAACATTCTGACTATTTCCATAACATTCTGACTATTTCCATAACATTCTGACTATTTCCATAACATTCTGACTATTTCCGCAACATTCTGACTATTTCCACAACATTCTGACTATTTCCATAACATTCTGACTATTTCCATAACATTCTGACTATTTCCATAACATTCTGACTATTTCTATAACATTCTGACTATTTCCATAACATTCTGACTATTTCCACAACATTCTGACTATTTCCATAACATTCAGACTATTTCCACAACATTCTGACTATTTCCATAACATTCTGACTATTTCCACAACATTCTGACTATTTCCATAACATTCAGACTATTTCCACAACATTCTGACTATTTCCATAACATTCTGACTATTTCCACAACATTCTGACTATTTCCATAACATTCTGACTATTTCCACAACATTCTGACTATTTCCATAACATTCAGACTATTTCCACAACATTCTGACTATTTCCATAACATTCTGACTATTTCCCCAACATTCTGACTATTTCCATAACATTCTGACTATTTCCATAACATTCTGACTATTTCCGCAACATTCTGACTATTTCCATAACATTCAGACTATTTCCATAACATTCTGACTATTTCTATAACATTCTGACTATTTCCATAACATTCTGACTATTTCCATAACATTCTGACTATTTCCATAACATTCTGACTATTTCCATAACATTCTGACTATTTCCGCAACATTCTGACTATTTCCATAACATTCAGACTATTTCCATAACATTCTGACTATTTCCATAACATTCTGACTATTTCCACAACATTCTGACTATTTCCACAACATTCTGACTATTTCCATAACATTCTGACTATTTCCACAACATTCTGACTATTTCCACAACATTCTGACTATTTCCATAACATTCTGACTATTTCCATAACATTCTGACTATTTCCCCAACATTCTGACTATTTCTATAACATTCTGACTATTTCCATAACATTCTGACTATTTCCATAACATTCTGACTATTTCCATAACATTCTGACTATTTCCATAACATTCTGACTATTTCCCCAACATTCTGACTATTTCCACAACATTCTGACTATTTCCACAACATTCTGACTATTTCCATAACATTCTGACTATTTCCCCAACATTCTGACTATTTCCACAACATTCTGACTATTTCCATAACATTCTGACTATTTCCCCAACATTCTGACTATTTCCATAACATTCTGACTATTTCCCCAACATTCTGACTATTTCCACAACATTCTGACTATTTCCACAACATTCTGACTATTTCCATAACATTCTGACTATTTCCCCAACATTCTGACTATTTCCATAACATTCTGACTATTTCCATAACATTCTGACTATTTCCATAACATTCTGACTATTTCCATAACATTCTGACTATTTCCATAACATTCTGACTATTTCCATAACATTCTGACTATTTCCACAACATTCTGACTATTTCCATAACATTCTGACTATTTCCATAACATTCTGACTATTTCCATAACATTCTGACTATTTCCATAACATTCTGACTATTTCCATAACATTCTGACTATTTCTATAACATTCTGACTATTTCCCCAACATTCTGACTATTTCCATAACATTCTGACTATTTCCATAACATTCAGACTATTTCCATAACATTCTGACTATTTCCATAACATTCTGACTATTTCCATAACATTCTGACTATTTCCATAACATTCTGACTATTTCCACAACATTCTGACTATTTCCATAACATTCTGACTATTTCCATAACATTCTGACTATTTCCATAACATTCTGACTATTTCCATAACATTCTGACTATTTCCATAACATTCTGACTATTTCTATAACATTCTGACTATTTCCACAACATTCTGACTATTTCCATAACATTCTGACTATTTCCATAACATTCTGACTATTTCCATAACATTCTGACTATTTCCATAACATTCTGACTATTTCCACAACATTCTGACTATTTCCATAACATTCTGACTATTTCCATAACATTCTGACTATTTCCATAACATTCTGACTATTTCCATAACATTCTGACTATTTCCATAACATTCTGACTATTTCTATAACATTCTGACTATTTCCACAACATTCTGACTATTTCCATAACATTCTGACTATTTCCATAACATTCTGACTATTTCCCCAACATTCTGACTATTTCCATAACATTCTGACTATTTCCATAACATTCTGACTATTTCCGCAACATTCTGACTATTTCCATAACATTCAGACTATTTCCATAACATTCTGACTATTTCCATAACATTCAGACTATTTCCACTAAATTCAGACTTTTTTTAATCAAAATTCAGATTTTTGTGATTTTTTTCTCCGAATCCCCAAATTCTGACTTTTTCTCAAAGTTCAGATTTTTCTGACTTTTCCTAAAAATCTCAAATTTCTGACTTCTCCCCAAAATCTCAATTTATTTTTGCCGTAAAACAATCCCGTCACCTCAGCTGACAATGATCTCTGATAAAAGTCACTGTTTCTAAAGCTGATAGCGCTAACAGGAACAGATGAGGGTTTAAACAGGAAGTGGTCAAAGAGGTGAGTTGTTAGAGTCTCTCTGCTGTAACATGTCCCTCTGTGGGATGAATACAGGTATCCCTGTCTGAGAGGATCCAGACTGAGCCGTCCAATCAGCTGTGAAACTCAGCCTCCATCAGTAGAAAGAGTAAAGTGATGACAGTGTCTTCGTCCTGGAAGATTCTCCCCCCATCCATCAGCAGCAGCCGATGGGAGACAGTGTGTTTATCCAACTCAAAGAGCCTCCCTGGGCTCTGAAACAGTGATGAATGGCTTCAGAGCCCAGAGCAGAGGATGCTCAATATTCATCGTGGCTGTTCTGGAGAGGCTTTGTGTTTAACCAGATCAGTTTCTCCTTCTGAAATTCATCATTTGTATAAATAGTATTTCTACTTTTACTCAAGTACCAGATCTGAGTACTTCTTCTTTTACTCAAGTACAAGATCTGAGTACTTCTACTTTTACTCAAGTACAAGATCTGAGTACTTCTACTTTTACTCAAGTACAAGATCTGTGTACTTCTACTTTTACTCAAGTACAAGATCTGAGTACTTTTATTTTACTCAAGTACAAGATCTGAGTACTTCTTATTTTACTCAAGCACAAGATCTGAGTACTTCTACTTTTACTCAAGTACAAGATCTGAGTACTTCTTATTTAATCAAGTACAAGATCTGAGTACTTCTACTTTTACTCAAGTACAAGATCTGAGTACTTCTTATTTTACTCAAGCACAATATCTGAGTACTTCTTATTTTACTCAAGCACAAGATCTGAGTACTTCTACTTTTACTCAAGCACAAGATCTGAGTACTTCTACTTTTACTCAAGCACAAGATCTGAGTACTTCTACTTTTACTCAAGTACAAGATCTGAGTACTTCTACTTTTACTCAAGCACAAGATCTGAGTACTTCTACTTTTACTCAAGCACAAGATCTGAGTACTTCTACTTTTACTCAAGCACAAGATCTGAGTACTTCTACTTTTACTCAAGTACCAGATCTGAGTACTTCTACTTTTACTCAAGTACAAGATCTGAGTACTTCTATTTTTACTCAAGTACAAGATCTGAGTACTTCTATTTTTACTCAAGTACAATATCTGAGTACTTCTACTTTTACTCAAGTACAAGATCTGAGTACTTCTACTTTTACTCAAGTACAAGATCTGAGTACTTCTACTTTTACTCAAGCACAAGATCTGAGTACTTCTACTTTTACTCAAGCACAAGATCTGAGTACTTCTACTTTTACTCAAGCACAAGATCTGAGTACTTCTACTTTACTCAAGTACCAGATCTGAGTACTTCTACTTTTACTCAAGTACAAGATCTGAGTACTTCTATTTTTACTCAAGTACAAGATCTGAGTACTTCTACTTTTACTCAAGTACAAGTTCTGAGTACTTCTACTTTTACTCAAGTACAAGATCTGAGTACTTCTACTTTTACTCAAGTACAATATCTGAGTACTTCTACTTTTACTCAAGTACAAGATCTGAGTACTTCTACTTTTACTCAAGTACAATATCTGAGTACTTCTACTTTTACTCAAGTACAAGATCTGAGTACTTCTACTTTTACTCAAGTACAAGATCTGCTCCTCCTCGATGCCTCGTGGAGTCAAAGCGCTCACTTCCATTCACGCTTTTTAATTGCCTTGCCACACGGTCGATATGAGGAAAAGTTAAAGATAGAGGAAACTCAACATCATGGATTTGCTGACTTTAAGTTCATGGCTCCTCTGTTGAGTTTCATTATAATATCTACACTCAGAGCCGGCACGACCCATTAAGCGACATAAGCGGCCGCTTAGGGCCCCACAGCCACTAAGGGCCCCCTAGCAAAAAATAAATAAAATGAAAAAATGTGATAACGGTGTACTGAGATTACATAATTAATTAATTAATTAATTTTGTTAATATGACAACTAAATTAATTAATTCATTAGATTGCCTACTCTCAAAGTAATGTATTATATTGTTGAGTCAATAATAGCTCTCTGGGAAATGTGGACTTACTGTTCAACATGAAGCTTGAAACTACCTTACAGTCAGGGACTAAAAATCAGCCCGGGACTCTCGACCGGCCCACTTCGGTACCGCCGGCCCACCTCGGTAGTGATTACCGCCAGTAAATTGTCAAGGGGGGGGGGGTGCTCGTGACTTATCCGACCGGCCCACCTCGGTACCGCAAGTAAATAAAAAATCCTTCCGGGGCCAAAGCTCGCTTAGGGCCCCCAAAAGTCTAGGGCCGGCCCTGTCTACACTGCCCGTTTTTTTACAGTAAGCCTTAGTGTTCTCTGTCCTGGATTAACTGTGACGCTATAAAAGACGAGGCCAGTGTTATGATTTATATTTGAAGCAAAGCCTCTCTCACAACGCTAACAATGGGGATCCATCACAGCTAGATGAACTGGTTAGCTAGCCATTTGCCAAATCCTGCCTCAGCTGACGGTACGAAGCGACTGGAGTTACAGTGAAAAGCTAAACTCAGTCACAGCGAGCTGGGTGCTGCCGCCTAGTGGCTGATTGAAGCGCCGCAGATGGACACACATAAGAGACACAAAATTACGACAGTCACAAAACGAGTACAACATGAGAACATAAAGACACTCATTTCCCTCAAAAAAGACACAATCCCACAGAGACACAACATAAGGCCAGTGAAGGAAGAAGAAGGTGGAGGTGATGGAGTCTGATGTTTATCAGTCTGAGATCTCTCCATCATTCAGAGACGACCTCTCTCACAAACAGTCTCAGAGGGATTCAGGACTTTTATTCTGCCAGAGAGTTTTAAAAGACCGTCAGCACTTTGCTCAGTCATCAGAAAGTCATCGGTTTCGATCAGCAACCAGACAGGGAATATCTTTTAGTCTGTTTTCCTCCAGACTTCACAGACGTTAGCTTCATATTTAAAGGAAGACAGCACCCTGATCAGTAGTTTGTCTATCAGTTAGGCTACTCACTGAAGGAATCTGTTTTTACCGTGATATTCCACGGTGTATGAAGAGGCAAAACAGTCCTATAATCTTCTTCATCTACTTCCCAAACACATGGATAAATGAACAAAAGGGAACAAAATAAGCACCGTAGAAAGATGTAAGTGTGTTCAAATGTGTGTACGTGTGTGTTGGGTGCGTAAGTGTGTGTACGTGTTTGTAAGTGTGTGTACGTGTGTGTAAATGTGTTTGTGTGTAAATGTGTTTGTGTGTAAGTGTGTTCAAATGTGTGTACGTGTGTGTTGGTGTGCGTAAGTGTGTGTACGTGTTTGTAAGTGTGTGTACGTGTGTGTAAATGTGTGCAAGGTGTGTAAGTGTGTGTGTCTGTGTACGTAAGTGATGGTGTGTAAATGTGTGTCAGTGTGTTTAAATGTGTAAACAAACAACAACAAAGAGTGGATTTGTCTGTGGGAAACATGCAGAGGATAACCCCCCCCCCCCCCCCGAGGGGATTCATTTGAACTTTAAATCAGCCGTTTTAAACAGACTTTATATTTCTGTTTCTCCCTCGCTGTGTGATGACTCACCCGTATCTCCCCCCCCCCTCTCTCTCTCTCTCTCTGTCTCTCTCTCTCTCTGTCTCTCTCTCTCTGTCTCTGTCTCTCTCTCTCTCTGTCTCTCTCTCTCTCTCTCTCTCTCTGTCTCTCTCTCTCTCTCTCTCTGTCTCTCTCTCTCTCTCTGTCTCTCTCTCTCTCTCTCTCTCTCTCTCTGTCTCTGTCTCTCTCTCTCTGTCTCTCTCTCTCTCTCTCTCTCTCGTCTCTCTCTCTCTGTCTCTCTCTCTCTCTCTCTCTGTCTCTCTCTCTCTCTCTCTGTCTCTCTCTCTTCTCTCTCTCTCTCTCTCTCTGTCTCTCTCTCTCTGTCTCTCTCTCTCTCTCTCTCTCTCTCTCTGTCTCTCTCTCTCCTGTCTCTCTCTCTCTCTTCTGTCTCTCTCTCTCTCTCTCTCTCTCTGTCTCTCTCTCTCTGTCTCTCTCTCTCTCTCTCTGTCTCTCTCTCTCTCTCTGTCTCTCTCTCTCTCTGTCTCTCTCTCTCTCTCTCTCTCTCTCTCTCTGTTCTCTCTCTCTCTCTCTGTCTCTCTCTCTCTGTCTCTCTCTCTCTCTCTCTCTGTCTCTCTCTCTCTCTCTCTCTCTGTGTGAAGATGCACAACAACCAACCTTCAGTTTCCAATTAGTGGGCCCGAACCAATTAGTGTTTGGGGGGTTGGAGATATCCTCGCTGCAGAAAAACATGCTGACACAGCTTCTTCTACTTCTGGGAGCACAACAACAGAAATATGTTTTATAACCTGGTAGAGAAATTAGGGATCATTCCAGATATCTGAAATAACATATTTTATATCCTGTGAGATTGTGGTGTCAACAAATGATGGTTTATGTGCGCAGTCCTCCGACGAAAAGGCACCTACTGTCTGTTAGTGGTGCTCAGTCAGGGTCATTGTATTACCTCAGCTCACATGCTGCACATTCATGAGAAATTGACAACATTCTTGATAATAACTCAAACATAAGAAGGATGTTTTATAAAGTGTTGCTGTTGATAAATGCTGACCCACCTTTACTTCAAGTCCTCCAGACTTTTCGGTGTTTTGATTATCCGAGGAAGCCAGAACGATGCCCACCTTAAAAGTGTTCTTTACTTCAGTGGATTTATTATATAATATCTAACTTTATAACATGTTTTCCATACTCCCATTTCACATGTAAAAATATGTATGTTTGGAAGTGTGATCCTTCATTTAATACAACACCCTCCACATGTATTCTACTCATATAACCTGGTCTCAGTGTGGAGGGTAGAGATGTGTATGGATCCGTTCAGGTGAGCGTTTTCTGCACCGGCTGCACGTTTGTTTTATTGATGAAACTCAGGGAAAAACAAGCTGCTTAGGAATTGAGATAAAGTAGCTCATTTTGTGAAACCCTCCCATGCAGTTCAGATACTGGAACCATTTTAAATCTCAGTTAGAGCAAAGAACAGGAAAAAGGACATGTGGAGATCACACTGGAATATACTGAAGAGGATTAGGAACATTTTGAGAAATATATATTTCTGACTTTTTTCTGAAAATCTCAGAATTCTGAGAAGAAATGTAATAAACTTAATTTTGACTTTTGGAACATTTCAGAATTCTGAGAAAAAATTATGATTTCTGACTTTTATCTGAAAACTGCAAGTAAAAAGTGAAAATTCTAAGAAATTTCTGACTTTTCCAGAAAATTCTAACTTTTTCAAAAACTCTGAATTTTTGGGAACATTTCAAATTTTTCAAATTAAATAATTTTGAAAAATTCTGAGTAACGACCTCAGATTTCTGAGAAAAAGAGTGAAACATTCTGAGACTGAAATCATTTCTGACCTTTTTTGAAAATGTCTGAATTGTTGAAAAAAGAAATTCAGACCAAAAACAATATTCTGACTTTTTGGAAAATCTCAGAATTCTGAGGAAAAAAGTTTAAATGCTGTGGCAAAGATATTTCAGAGTAATACTTCAGTAAGTTACTGTAATTAAATGAAACTTATGAAAGGCAACAGAATATCAGAATTCTGAGAAAGTCTTCTTTCTGAAAATCTCTGAATTCTTAAAAAGTATGAATTCTGACTTAAATCTGAGAATTCTTGGAAAGAAAAATCTAAATATTGAGAGAAAAAATTTCTGAAATATTTTTGGGATATTTTCGAATTCTGAGTAAAACGTGTTAAAATGTAAAGAAAAAAAATGTTAATATTTTTTTAGAAATTTCAGAAAAAGTCATTTTGCGATATCAGAATTATGAGAAAGTAAACATTCAAGGAAAATAGTTCTGACTTTTCCCAAAAATGTCTGGAAAAAATGTTCCAAATTCTGAGCGAAAAATATTTCAGAGTAATACTTCACTAAATTCCATGACTAAATAAATGAAACTGTTCTGAAAGGCAACAGAAGAGTAAGACACGAGCACCACTGCATTTCCTCAGGGAATATATAAAAAATAACCAAATGTTTTTTATTTCATGTTGATACATTCTTGGACAACACCACAGAATAGTTGCATGAGTGGCCGAATGTAAATCTCTCAACAACATTGGCACATAAGCAGCAACATGAACATACCGAGTACAAACAGTAGAAAACATACATGCTTCCGGCTTTTTTAAAACAAGTATTTTTGTTTTTTTAAATATATATTCATCTTTTTTCTCCATTTCCCCGTAGCTTCCAGGAAAATAAGAAACCAATCAAAGCCATATTCTGCTGTGAGAGAAAGTGGAATAAAGGAACGGAAAGGAAATGAAAAACAGTACAGTTCAGAGCAGACAGGTGGAATCAAACCGAGTTGTGAGGACTTCGTTATTAGTATTTTTTTTTAAATCGGATTCAACATCGAACATATCAGGCATGCATTGAACCTCGACATCAACACGAGTTGATCAGCAGACCGGGAAATCACCGGGAATCCAGCGAGGTCCGGACCCCCAGAGGCTCTTTAACAACACAGTTAAGGGTCATCTTCATCATCGTCAACATCACAAAATACTGAGAGGTCATCATGTAGGGACACACAAGAGGGGGGGGGGCTTCCATCATGGGACCACAAACATTTCAAACAGAAAACACGCCAGGGCCTTTTCTTTTTTTTTGCTGCTTCGTGTCCGCTGAAGGAATCTGATTTTCCCCACGTCAGTTATTTGGAAACGTTAAACAGAATCTCTGACGTATTTTTTTTTTTTTGGAAAGGCATTACAGTATTTGAGACAAAGATCTCATTCCCAGTCACGTAATCAAAGAGTCACTAAAAGTTCGGAGGCATCCCGGTCTCATGCACATTCAGAATCACAAAGATAAAGCCCCTGAAAACATGGCTTCAAATCTCCGTTGAGTTTAAGTTGTAATACGTAATATTTCTGCGTTGAGATGTCGAAAAAACGAATAAATTGCATTGATGACTAAAGACATCCAGATGCAATTAGCATTGTTGACTAAAGTCATCAGTGTTGAATATAGACATCAGTGTTGACTATAGAGAGGCGAAGTCACGCCCATCTACTTCCGCTCCATGGGACCTTATTTCTGAAAAATTATGTATTGAAGTCAATGGAGAGAGAAAACGTATCTCTCGATCCCGTTTGAATTGAGCCATGAATTACACATATGATGTTTGTCAATCTTAAAAAATCATTTCCATGTCAAAAAAGTCACAGTTTGTCTTAAAACTGTTGAAATATAAGACTATGAAAAATACGTAACTAGAAAGACTACAAATCCCAGAGTCGCGTAAGTGATGTCACAATTGTTTTCCTCCACTAAGAGATAGCTAAGATCAGCGCCATATAGATATAATCTATCTATATGGCGCTGGCTAAGATCAGATAACTTTAACAAGATGCCTGTGTGCTTAGTACCAGGTTGTTATCATACCAGCAATGGGTCTTGCTCCTTCTTTCACTTCCCGTCTGATGAAAGGACCAGGACCAGGAGTGGCTTGATCAAGCTAGCTAGTAGCTAGCACGTTAGTTAGCATTACAGCCTTGTCATTTTTATTAGCCTTAACATGAAGTAACATGAAGTAACCCAAAATGTTAAACAGTAGGAGTAGTAGTCATATTTCGTGAACCCTTTGAAGAGTACTGTCACCGGTGTGATCATTCTATAATACACCATTTAAGCCCGGGGGAGAAATGCTAACGCTAACGCTAGCGATCTTCTCTACTTCATGCTATCTGCACAAATGGTTGACATTAAACATTAAAACGACCAGGCAGTTCAGAGAGAATCAAAGGAAGGCAGGCAGGCAGCTTTGCATGTCTTTCTTCTGGACGTGTTTCATTGTGGTGATAGTGAGGGTAGTCAATCGTTTTGTTGACAAGACAGTAGTGACGGCCATCTTGGTGACGTGTGTTGTTGACCAGAGATGTAGTTCATTGAGCGTTTCACACAAACAAATGTGTTACTTCACAGTTTTACCACACATTTCTTTTTTTTTGACTTGCAAAATGATCTTTTAAATTGACAAACATCATATGTGTAATTCGTGGCACAATTCAAACGGGATCGAAAGATAACTTTTCTCTCTCCATTGACTTCAATACATAACTTTTCCGAAATAAGGTCCCATGGAGGTCCACCGGAAGGGGAGGGACTTCGCCACTCTATTGACACCATTGTTGACTATAGACGTCATTGTTGACTATAGACACCATTGTTGACTATAGACACCATTGTTGACTATAGACACCATTGTACAAATAGCATTGTTGACAGAAGTCCCCAAATAATAGTAAGAAAGGTTTAATTTCATGTTTCAACGTCAATTCTTCCTGACTTTAAACAGAAACGGTTTGCAGAGATCTTTGGAAAACCCTTGTGCTAATCAGAGTTGTATTTGTGTGCTCGTCGCAGTATTAAGCAGATTATGAATCCTGTTTTCAGGGCCTTTCAGAGACGTTGGCAGAAATCAGATTCCTGTTGGCAGCGCCACAAAGCCCTCCAAATCTCAAAGCAGAGAATATGGCTTCAATAAAAAAACAATGCGCATCCAAGAAGCAGAGAGCAAAAATAGACTCATCAACAACGTCAAAAGCAACGTGAAAGAAACCGTGAAGAGGAAAGCAACAACCAGAACATATAAGCCATAAAGAGCCACACTCGGGAGGACAGGAAGTCGGCTTAAAGACGAGAGGAGGCTTCCTTTGACATCAACGGCGGAGAGAAGACGTCCGCCATGTTCCTTCTCTGCATCACGGACACAATGATTTATTTTTTACCTTCGACAACAAACTGCTCGCTCGCCTCTCTTTGTAAATGCGCTCAAAGTCCAGAGGAAAGTCCCAGCATGCTTTGCTTCAGCTCCTGAAAGTCCGCGGTGGGCAATGAAGCACATGATACCAGAAAAACTAACAATAACATAAACCCTCCTGCTTTGCCTTCTCCTCTCTTTCCTTGCTTTCAGCCGGCAGGGCGGGAACACACTCTTCTTCCTGGTTCTCAGTTTCTCAGTCTCTCGCTCGACGGCTTCAGATTTCGTGGTCGTTGTAGCTCACGTATTTCTTCTTCGCTGCCGGACCTGAATACGAGGAGAAAAAGGAGAATGAAATATGAGCTCTCCAGTCAGGCTGTTAGTGTAGCTGGAGGTTAGTGTTGAGATCAATGGGAAATGTACGGAAGAGGATTAGGGCCAAATGTGGACAATTTGTTGAGATCTGACCAAAGTGACATTTTTTGTGAGAGTCAGAATTTTGAGGTAAATATATATTTATTCATTTTTCTTACATTTTCCCCAAAAATGTAAATATGTTTTTCCCCAAAAGTCTGTCTTTTTTTCCTCAGAATTCTGAAGAAAAAACACTTTATTACACAAAATAAATCAGAATTTGAGAATTTTACGGAAAATCTCAAAATTCACAGAAAAAAAGCCAGAAATTTGAGATAAAACATATTAAATGTTTTTCCCCAGAAAGTCAGAATTCTTAAATTTTTCTTAAATAATTGTCAGAAGTTAGAATTTCTAGAAAAAAATAATTCTATTATTTTTCACGGAAAATCTCAAAGTTCTGCGAAAAATTAATTTCTGGTTAGCTCTAAAAAAATGTTTCACATGTCGCTTTGGTCAGATGTGTTGAGATCTGACCAAAGTGACATTTTTTGTGAGAGTCAGAATTTTGAGGTAAATATATATTTATTAACTTTTCTTACATTTCCCCCAAAAATGTAAATATGTTTTTCCCCAAAAGTCTGTCTTTTTTTCCTCAGAATTCTGAAGAAAAAACACTTTCTTACACAAAATAAATCAGAATTTTACGGAAAATCTCAAAATTCACAGAAAAAAAGCCAGAAATTTGAGATAAAACATATTAAATGTTTTTCCCCAGAAAGTCAGAATTCTTACTTTTTTCAACACATTTTTTCTTAAATAATTGTCAGAAGTTACAATTTCTAGAAAAAAGTAATTATATTATTTTTCACGGAAAATCTCAAAAATTAATTTCTGGTTAGCTCTAAAAAAATGTTTCACATGTCGCCCTTATCTTCTTCCGTAGAAACGAGAGTTTATGATTGCATGAAAATGAAATGTTAGAAGCTAAAACAGACGGTTTGAATCATGAAGGAGGATTGTGCCGTTTGCAGAGCCTGAGATCACTGACAGTAATAACACCACCAACATTTAAAAAATCATTCGTGTTTGTTTTCAACTTCTGTGCGTTGATCTTTAGAAAAAATCATGAGATAAAGATGACTTCATTTTCACTGAAATACCAACAAATAGCTCTCTTTGTGTGGGAGAGATTCCAGCCTCAGCAGACCATTTACATGCACTAACACCTAAAGAACACACTACATGAGAGGGAACACCACAGAAGAAGAACAGGCCTGTTTTAAAGAGCAGTACCCTTTAGTGTTGACCTTCTCCTATCTCCCCCTGCAGCGCCCCACCCCCCCTCATCTAACGGACACCGCTGAACCTCGATGACAAACGTCTCGGAGCCAGAAGCCCATCATCAATCATGGCGGGTGATAAAAGAGGAAATGGCAGAATATGCATATTAAAGCTGACTTTTATCGTAACGTGTCTTCTTCATAAAGAGAGGAGTCTTTAGAGCTTAGTGTCCGCGGAGAGGAAGAGCAGTCCAACATTATTCAAGATTCAAGGCTTTATTGTCATGTGTGACAGCGTGTCTTGGTTAGCATTACAATGCTTTGCACGGACACTGGGCGACGTCAGTGGTGAACCGTCAGGGCCTTCAAGGTATTCAGAGTGTTAGAAAGGAAATGCAACCAATCAGACGTTGTTCTGGGTCTCTGGGTCTCTATCCTTTAGCCAGGTATTCTCTATCCTTGATAGAAGGCCCTGGCCCTCACACTGAATGAGAGCGTTTGGATTGACAGTTTGATCAACCAATCATATATTGATTTGTAGCCAATGGGCGTGTTCTTTCAGAGGTTCCGGGTGCTCTAGAAGGCCCGTTCGTTCACTGGAGAGAGACAGAGGATCTAGAGAAATGCCACATAGCTTTTAACGTTGAAATGGCAACAGGTGAAGATGATGTTGTTGTGGAATTGTTGTCAGTACACTTTTCAAGGTGAACATTCAGTGAAAAGACGGACATTATAACGGCGGGGGCGGCGGGGGGTGTGTGTGGGGGGGTGTGTGTGTGTCTACAGAAGGTCCAGTTGTGATAGACAAGGTTCGCCACTGGGCGACGACGTTATAATGCGATGGAGAAGGGTGTAGCGAGTCGACCTCGGGGAACCTACAACTTACCTTACTCGTACTATTTATTATTTATTTCGTACTTCATAATTTAGATGACCAAATATGTATATATGCTGACAGTTATTTTACTCTTATTTTACTCATCTTCTATTTCATAGTCTTTTATTATCATTATCATTATTATTATTTCAATTTCTTTTCTTGATTTGATTAATCTGTGTGAATCTTTGCTGTCCTGTTTTTTCACGCTTAAAGGTCCATCTTATCTTATTTCACAGATTACTAATCCGATACCGAGGTTGGAAAGTGAAAGGACATGTTTTTCTAACCGTATTGTTGTAACGTATTGAAAACATTATTCTCAATTACTATAAATAAATAAAATGAATTGTATAAAAACATTTGAATACAATTATTTTGTGCAATATATGCAACTTCTTTTCATTTTTAGATTAAGAAACACCTTAACATTTATAGTTATTTTGGTTTAACAAGGTGTTGAAAGTTGACATCCACACAACATTGTGCCATAAATGTAACATCCCGTCAAGTTTGTTAATTCATTGGAGATGCAAGTCTCTGTCACCATGTGCTCAGCAGCTACAGTGGAGATATATCAATGAAAAAGTCTGAACTGAAACAGATCAAATAGTGCAAGAGAATGTTTTGAGATGTGCAAGTTAATACAAATACAATATAAATAGCGTAAGAAGAGTCTATATACAAGTTAATGGAATATTTAGAGATAAATAATTAGCAAAATGCAAACAGATGAATGTTCTGGATGTTCTTCACAGAGTTCAGGAGTTCAACAGTCTTATGGCCTGTGGGATGAAACTGTCTGAGTCTGGTGGACAGTTTGTGTCTGGGGGTCTTTTATAATGAGTCTTTTTTGATGAAGCGTGAAGAGGAGGGTTTTATTCTGTCTACAGCTGGAGTTATTAAATTGAGTCCATAAAGGGAAATCAGAAATGATTGTCTCTCACCAAAAGTAGATGCAAAGCAGAGTCTGTGATATAAACTATTGAAGAAAGACATAAATGGCTCTTCTTGTTATTAAATGTAAATTTTTTTGTATCTCCTATTTATAAGATAGTATTTCAACATAATGACAATTAAGTCCAAATGATGACGCAGTATCCTCAAAATAATGACTTTATATCGGAAAATTAGACATTCCTAAAAGTGGTGGAAGCAGCATCCCCAGTATAAATAACGCCTACAATGTGAAGAGGCACCGAGATCACATGCGGAATCTTTTCTCAAAATTCTGCAGTTTTTCTCAAAATTTCAAATCCAGATTTTTGATTCTGAAAGTCTCAGAATTCTGACTTTTACAAAAAATTCTGACTTTTTTCAAAAAATTCTGACTTTTTTCAAAAAATTCTGACTTTTTTCCAAAAAAAATGCCTTTTTAAAAAAATTCTGACTTTTTTCAAAATATTCTGACGTTTTCCAAAATTCTGACTTTTTGCAAAAAAAAATTCAACATTTCAAAAACCTGTATTTTTCTGAAAGTCTCAAAATTCTGACTTTTTTCCTCAAAACTCTGACTCTTTTTTCTCAAAATCTCCAAACTGTTGGTCTTGTTCTTCCTTTTCTCAGTAGCGCCTCCGTCCAGGTGAGAAAGGCTAATCCCCAGAAACACACCTGCAGAGTTCCTGAGCTGCAGAAAGTGTGAGATTTGGAAGAAACGCTGTAAGGATTGTTTCTGAGAGCAGCCGGGGTTATCGGAGTTTCACGGAGATACAGAAACCTTTGTGAGGATTCTGAAGAGAGGCTGAGAGCCGTGAGAGAGTCTTTGTTGTCGGGGAATCAGAGAGCAGAGATGAAGCCATCTGAAGAAACTGAGGGCCGTTAAGAGAGGGAGGGATTTCAACCTGGAGGATGAACAAGTTGCTGCTACATTTTACTTTAGTATACCCTTCCCTACACTCTTAATGTCAATAATATCCTGATTTATATCGTGTCTAAAGCCGTTCAATTATTGTCAGAGTTTATAGATCTTTTATCTTCACGTTCTACTATATATTTCCTACTTTTTAACGTTGTTTTAATTCTATTTCGAGATGTTTACATTTTAGTATTGTTTATTTCTACTCTTTAATTTCTACTTATGTGCAATGCCTTGTCTTGTCTTTTAAAGCTGATGCTCCAAATGCTGCAGCTAATAACATATTGCGGCTAATGCTGCTGCTAATAATGCTCTTTTTAAGTGAGAACAACAAACTGATTAAAATATGGAATTGATTTAAATGTTTTTCTTCTGACACTTCTGTTTTCCTAAGGCATGATGCACCTGCCCTCCATGCAACCTTTTCTAGCCGTTTTGGGTTATTAACCTGTTAAACCCCGAGCCTGTTTTTCATGTTTCAGGCTCGAAAATGACATGCCCAGAACAAATGACTACAACTTCACTTCTAAAAGGGTTATATGAATAATGTATTTTCTCAAAGCAAGGTTACATCTGTGAGTTGGATGTACAAGTGTCCGAATTAATATAGATTTTTCTCAGTCAGAGTAAATACAGATGGAACATAGTAAAAAAAGGTAAATTCTTACCTCCGCCTAAAGAAAAAACATTACTTATAGTGAAAACCACCCTTGAATGATGGGTTAGTAGACTAAAAGCTTTAGGAATCCAAACTATAACATAATAAGTACCCTGTATCAAGATTGATGCAAAACAAGTTAAATTTGACCTTTTAAGAGAGGTTTAGCAAAAAAAAGTTCCAGGCGGAATAAGCTTTCGGCACATTTGGGTACATCTGGTTCCATCAGTGCCATTTGACCTTTTTCAGGTACCAGACTATAAAAATGATGTATTACATTGAATTATCACCATAGGTATTCATTCCATCCAAAGAAAATTAATTAAAATAATTTTTTTTTTAAAAAGACCTGCCGACAGGGGCTTTGGGGCTTAACAGGTTAACAGTTAACATATCCCCCACTCTGCTTTCACTTTAACACAGTAGAGCAAATCAAGCAAGAGGCTAGTTTTTGGTCCTGTCTGATGCCGGTAGATGTTGTCAGCGAGCTAGTTAGCAGTGCACTGTAAAAAATGCTGCTCCAAAAACAAGTTAAACAATAATGAAAACAAGCTGTTTTCACTTGAAATAAGGACAAAAATCTGCCAACAGAACAAGTGAGCATTAGCTTGGTGAGATGTATTGAAATAAGAAGGGATATTTAGATAAATCACATCTTTTAATTAGCTGGAGAACTCATTTTGAACTTTATTTTACCAGAATCAGGAGATGTTGTGTTACAATATAATCCGCTAATGCTAAAAAGTTTTCTGTTATTTTATGTTAGTTGGAGATTTTCCGATAAATATGTGAACAAAAATAAGTTTAATCTGAGATACAACTCAAAATAAGATGGTTTGACTTCACAAGATGATGCATTGTCTAAAAACAAGACCTGATATCTCACTGCAGTGTCACTTCTGAACTTATGATGTCTTACATCAGGTGTAGAGACATACTCTGACTAGATATCAGACACAGATACTTGGCAAGATGTCGAGTTTTTGTAGAGTATAAAACAGAAATCTAACCGGTCTTGTAAATTGCATGAAACACTGGAGGAAGTGGATCTGCAGGGTGTGACTGTAGTGTGTGACTGTGGTAGAGCTGCAGCATGGAGGAAAGGGGCACCAGGGGCCTTTCTCATTTCATCAAATCCCCCTCCTCGACTCCTCGACTCCTCGACTCCTCGGTCCTCCGGTAGTGACCCGGAAATGAATTTCAGCGCTCCATGTTGAAGTACATCTCATTTCTCTAAATGCACATCGAGGACCGAGCATCGAGCGTGGAGGAGGCTCTCTGGAGGAGCTCTAACCGAGGAGACACTGATGGGTCCTCCACGGTCCTCCACGGCTCCTTCGTGGATGTATTTCAGGGAACAGAGATGTTTCAAAGAGTCGTGACGCACGGCCGGACTGATCTCAGCCAATCACAGCTCTGCATGCATCCCCTGGATATTATTTTAGTAACTGCTTTCATCGCGACGCGATGTTTACAGAGAGAACAGCTGTGAGGTCCGTGCAGAAAGCAGAGCAGTGTGTATCATATATCACTCAGTATAACAGGCCTACTCTCTTTGCTTTAGTTTAGTAGATATCTACAAACAAAGAGTCCAGATGTTTCTAAAACCATTTAGTGCTTCACAAAATAAAATACACAACGGAACGGGAAAGTAAAAGCACTCATTTTCCAGTACAGGTAAATACTGCTTTTCACTGTATTTCAGACCGTCTGTTTCCTGTAGATATTGAATTGCTCTTTTTACTGCAATGTTAGTGTACAGCTTTATTATTATGCTGCTGTGTTTATTGGATTTTTGTAAGTCCTGTCTTATCTTATCTTATCTTAGTCCATATTAGATCTAATATTACATGTTTGTTTTATAATTATTATACATGCATTTGTGTGTTCACTTGGTAAAGGTGGAGATTATTTCAATTACTTACCTATAATAATACTACGGCTGTCAGTCGATTAAAATAGCTAATCGCGATTAATCGCAAATTAATCGCACATTTCTTATCTGTTCTAAATGTACCTTAGAGGGATATCTTTCAAGTTTTTAATACTCTTATCAACATATGAGTGGACACATAAACGTAGTGGAGTAAAAAGTAAAAAAAATGCCTCCAAAATGTAGTTAAGTAAAAAGTAGCATACCGTGAAAATACAAGTACCTCAAACTTGTACTTAAAGTGGACCTATCATGCTATATTTGAATAATATAGTGTAGGACCATACCTATATAAGGCAATTTATACTTTTTTTTTTCAAAATACCAAACAGATCATGCATTTTAGCCATGCCTCATTTTGCTCAATTTGCACTTTTTACCCTGTTTTTGTAAGGGCTGATTCTGTGAGAACAGCACCACCTACAGGCCTGGCATATGTACTACAGCGTCTCCAGCGCTTTCAAACAGCAATGGCCGTGGCTGTCTCCTCCTGATTGGTGGAGTTGGCCCAATAGCCGTAGCGCCACCGTCCTGACGTCAGGACAGTGTTCAAATCTGGATCAGTTTTATCAGATCCGTTGCAGCCCCTTTTTTAGAGATTTGGGTATGGAGGAAAATAGAGAGGGTTGTGTTTTCTGACACTTGGTGAGTTCCCTGGAACACCGGGGACACATATTCATGTAGAAAAGACGTACACAAGTGCATTTTGCATGATAGGTCCCCTTTAAGTACAGTGCTTGAGTACATGTACTGCGTTCTGGTTGCAGCATGCCTCGTGCAGAGTTTAATGTCCTGATAGCAGCAGAAACTGTAAATCTGCTCCTCAAACGGTCCCATCGTCTCCTCATGTAGAGTTATGAGCCAATAGAGAGGTGCAGGGATGACGTGTTTACCCGGAGGAAGCTGCTGGTTCCCTCGACAAAAAAGCAACGGGGTTTCTCCAGAGGATTTTGGAAAATAGCTGGAAATAAGATCTGTGGAAACGAACCTGTTTGATAAATGCACGTTTTGTTCAGCCGGATCATCTCCACATGTCTACCCTACTTTTATAATGTTCAAATCATAAATCTAATGTCCAGAAGCTAAATGCTAACGTGATGCTATAAAGGAACTACAGGCGAGTCCAGCAGCACGACTTCAACGTCACGCCAACTTCAGATCCATATTCAAACACACAGATTCTAAATGGTACGAGTTGAAGCGTTTGTTTGAACAGTCTGCAGGAGGCAGGGACTTGCTTTCAAGCAGAACAGGGCTAACTAACTTAGAGGAGTGTTTACGTGTTCGGCGTAATGACGTTCAACGACCTCCACGACTTCTGTAGTCCTATTCAGCCACTTGGTAACAACCATCGTTTCTCAGACACGTCAACTCTTCAGAAATCACCAGTGGGGTCACTGCTGATGGATTTAATGTCCTAGAACTAAACGTGACCCGTCTCTTCAATGTGTCTCAACCACAGACCTTATTTACAGATATTTTCCTAAATCCTATGGAGAGATCCCATTGGCTCTGAGACGAGGGAACAGGAAGTGGAGAAATGCTGACTCACTTCCTGGTTTCAGGACTCGTCACTGCACCGCTCTATAGAAGGATGGTGTAAAGAGCAGCGGAGGAATACCTAACACCCAAAATCAAACCCCTCCAGCAGATGAAGGTCAGCACAGCCAAGCAGAAGAAGATTCATTTGCTCTTACCTGTGATCAATTATGAAATTAACCTGTCGAGGGGAGAAAACAGTGTTTGGTGAGAGGTGCTGAGAGGGGTCCCACTGAGAGGGGGTCACATGTCATTTCAATATGTGCCTTCTTTCATTTCTGCAAACATTGAAGCTCTTTTATAACTGATGTCCTGTGGAGCATCAGAGCAGGGGGTTTCATCTTTCATTTCAAAGGGAATTAGGTTTCTTCATGTTTGTCTAATATTTCAGAAGAGAAGTAGTTAGAGAAATAGGTTCAATATTTGAAAAGATAAAATGAGATTTCCTGCTGCTAATGCCGTTACTAATGCTAATGACTCAAACTGAGCTAGTGACGTGTTACCAGCAAACCCAATGTTTTACACACATTCTGCTGCTAATGCTAGTGTTGCTTCTGTTGCTGCTAATGCTAATGTTGCTTCTGCTAATGCTACTGCTAATGCTGCTGCTAATGCTAATATTGCTTCTGCTAATGCTAGAGTTGCTTCCGCTAATGCTACTGCTAATCAATCAATGTTTATTTATATAGCCCAATATCAAAAATGGTACATTTGTCTCAGTGGACTTTACAGATTGTACAAAATATGAATATGAATACTAATGCTATGTTGCTTCTGCTAATGCTGCTGCTAATGCTAGTGTTGCTTCTGTTGCTGCTAATGCTAATATTGCTTTTGCTAACGCTGCAGCTAATGCTAGTGTTGCTTCTGTTGCTGCTAATGCTAATATTGCTTCTGCTAACGCTGCAGCTAATGCTAATATTGCTTTTGATAATGCTAATATTGCTTCTGCTAACGCTGCAGCTAATGCTAGTGTTGCTTCTGTTGCTGCTAATGCTAATATTGCTTTTGATAATGCTAATATTGCTTCTGCTAACGCTGCAGCTAATGCTAGTGTTGCTTCTGTTGCTGCTAATGCTAATATTGCTTTTGATAATGCTAATATTGCTTCTGCTAACGCTGCAGCTAATGCTAGTGTTGCTTCTGTTGCTGCTAATGCTAATATTGCTTCTGCTAATGCTAGAGTTGCTTCTGCTAACGCTGCTGCTAATGCTAGTGTTGCTTCTGTTGCTGCTAATGCTAGAGCTGCTTCTGCTAATGCTAGAGCTGCTTCTGCTAATGCTGCTGCTAATGCTAGAGTTGCTGCTGCTAATGCTAGTCTCTGTTCAATCAATTTATAAATAATAACTTCAGGTGTTTTGCTCATTTTAATCATGTTTTGCTTTAAAATGTGTTTTTATTTTAAAGGATGCTTTATTTGTCGACCTTGTCAGCGTCCTTCACGGTCTAACACAGACCACTCTATTCACATTATTTTAATCTGGTTTTAAGACCCTGTTTTGTTAACTCACTGTTGGGGTCAAGGTTCTCACACAGCTATTGTTGCTTCCGCTAATGCTGCTGCTAAAGCTAATCTCTGTTCAATCAACCTATAATTAATAATTAGAAGCTACATTTTTTGAAACTCAGGTGTTTTGCTATTTAAAAATAAAATCATTTTTGACTTTAAAATGAGTCTATATTGGATTGAATTTACATCTGAACATAACACTTTATTCTGAATACTGTTCAGGAACTAGTTGATGCTCTGTATGTGATGACTCCTTCCATTCTGGAGAGGATCACAGATACATGGATCCTGAGATTGAAGCTCAAGCCGGGGACCAGTGAGAGTTGTCTAACTTGAACTCACTGTTGGGGTCCAGGTTCTCACACAGCTCGGTCTTGGCCTCTCCGTTGGGCCGGTCGCTGGCTTTGTGCGAGAGGCGGGACGACATGGTGGCGGCGGTGGCGACGGCCTTGAAGGAGCGTTTCCTCTTCTGCACGTTGAGCTCCGGGTGTAAGATGATGACGTAGACTTTGGGCATGAAGAGCATCCCGAGGGCCACGGACGCACTCAGGTTCATGGAGATGGTGAGGGTGGTGGTCTGGATGTACAGCTGGAGGGACAGAGGATAGAGGTAAGGAAGTCAATGCATCACAAGGCAAGGCAAGTTTATTTATATAGCAGCTTTTCAACACAAGCAATTCAAAGTGCTTTAAAATAATAGCGCTAAGAAATAGTGCAGCAGAAACACATTATAAGCCTGGATTTAAAAGGACCTGGGAGTTTGTTCCAGATATTTGGAGCATGATAACTGAATTTCTCCATGTTTAGTTCTGGTTCTGGGGACAGTAAGCAGACCAGGTGGTTCATGGTGTAACAATTCATTTCATTATAAACCAGCAGCAGTAGTTTGGAGTCTCTGAAGGACAGGAAGCACACACACACACACACACACACCACACACACACACACACACACACACACACACACACACAAACACACACACACACACACACACACACACACACACACACACACACACACGGCCTAGAAAGGTAAAAGTAGAAGTACTCAGATCTTGTAGTAAAAGTAGAAGTACTCAGGTCTTGTACTTGAGTAAAAGTAGAAGTACTCAGATCTTGTTCTTGAGTAAAAGTAGAAGTACTCAGATCTTGTTCTTGAGTAAAAGTAGAAGTACTCAGATCTTGTACTTGAGTCAAAGTAGAAGTACTCAGATCTTGTACTTGAGTCAAAGTAGAAGTACTCAGATCTTGTACTTGAGTCAAAGTAGAAGTACTCAGGTCTTGTACTTGAGTAAAAGTAGAAGTACACAGATCTTGTACTGGAGTAAAAGTAGAAGTACCAGAGTGTAGGAATACTCTGTTACAGTAAAAGTACTGCATTCAAAATGTTCCTCAAGTAAAAGTATAAAAGTATTATCATCAAAATATAGTGAAAGTACAGTAAAAGTATTCATTGTGCAGATTGGTCCATTTCAGAATAATATATGATATTTTATAATGATTGATCATGAAAGTGTTCTCAAAGCTGGTAAAGGTGCAGCTAGTGTTAATGACTTTGTATACTGCAGGGTAGCTTGTGGATTTACTCCAGGTGGAACTACAGTCTGATTTAACACTTGGTTATATTTCACATCATTCATCCACATCTGAGAAGTAACTAAGGGTATTAAATACATGTAGTGGAGTAGAAGTACATAGTAGCAGAATATGGAAATACTCAAGTAAAGTACTAGTACCTCTAAATTGTACTTGTGTACTCCTCTGATGAAATGAGCGATAATGAGGATTGTGTTGCTCTGAACACTGCAGGCAGTTCTCTCTCCATTAGGATATTAAAGCTGCAGTTTGATATCATCATTATTACTACTTATCATATCTGCTGAGCTTCATGGATTTCCCCTGAGCTAAATACACTCAGTAATAATCATGTATTCAAACAGGGTCAAAGAGCAGGAGGAGTGCTATCACAGAGACTTCATATATTGATGTGTTGTTTGAGGTGCAATATAAGACTCAGCAGCTTTAACACATGAAGACACTATTATTTCCAGCTTCGCTCTAATGCAGTATTTTATTAGCGCCCTCATGCTATATCTTTCATTATTATTATTATTAGATTATAATACTTAAAGTACAAAAACTAAACGTTATAGCTTCTAAAAGTACGAAAAGTATCAAAAGCTAAAATATTGTTTTTGCTTTGTTTGTAAAACGTTTACTTTTCCAACTTGTTAGATGGTGAATCTTACATTTGTGTTTCTTTAAGATCATTTTCATGGTTAAACTTTTAGTTTTTGTAAGTCATAAATCAATGTTGATACACTGTGAAAAGTAAAAGTATTCAAATAATACTAAAATCAAGAATAGTATTACGTAAAAAAATACTTAAATGACCAAGAGTGAAAGTATTACCATTGTGATGCCCCTGTGGGTTCATCATAGAGAGGGTTAAAGTAAACAGATATGGTTCTAAACTGTATTGAAGTAAACATGTATTATTTTGAATTGTATTTTAGTGAACATGTATTGTTTGAACTGTTTTAAGTAATCCCATCTCACTTACAACTCACTGACCCAGAGATCCTGTTTCACACACATACACCTCCTCCCACCAGCACACACATATATTCTTTTTAAGGTCCTTTCTGGGCATCAATATATCTGTGTACAATGTTTGGTTGTCTGGGAAAGAATAGTTTGTGTGAAATATTCCTTGGGAAAGTAAAGGAGTGATTACAGGTGCAGAGATAAGATTGACTCTGTCCTTGTGTACTTCCGAATCTCAGAAGAAAACATACTTTTTCCCAGAACTCTGATTCGCTGTATTGGACCCGACCAGAAGTGAACCCAACCAGTAAAAACACCTGGGGGAGTGAGCAGCTCACACAGCTCCTCCCCACGGACTCTCTGATTCGCTTCGGAGTAAAATGGGAAGGAAGAGTCGACACATCTCCGCCCCAAAATATGATATGAATACTGTTGTTTTTGCATGTAAAATGCTTCCTGTTTTCTGACTGGCTGGTCCCGATACCTGTATCGCACAGCAGTAGAAATTGAAAGTCCGGAGTACTCTGTAAAACTTGTATACGTGTTTTGTTTCTTACCAGTCAAATCAGATTATTGTTATAACCTTTATTCCGGTGTTTTGAATTCCTTTCTTTATTAAATATAACCAGCCTCATCTAACGAACGGCGCGTAGCGGAGGTGGGCTTTAAGCCACCATCCACAGTGTTTGCTACAACAGGGTATGGCTGTCCTGTCTGTGCTGTATGGATTGCAGTGATTGCAGTGACTCAGAGCACCTGGGTCTGGTGTCCTGCAGCTATTTAAAGCCTCTCTGCTCCCTCTCTGTTTTCCCCTGCAGGCACCCGGCTCTGCTGAGTATAACAAATTCCACTTGATTTGAATTGTTTGTTATAAATAAACATTCTTTGATAAACGTTGACATGAGGTGTTTCTCAATGTGGAGTACGCTTGCTTGGTAGCACATGTGTGCCGAGCATCTTGCTTCAGAAGCGAGTCAAGAATACTTCCTGGCATTTGGAAAATGAAGTGTGGAACACGCTAGCAAGTGTGCAGTGTGCGTCATATGAGAGGCCCCGCCTCTTACATCTTGCGCCACAGATTTGGGGAAATTGGTCCGTGCGCAAAGCATTGTGGGGATTTTAAGACCGCGGAGTCTACTCATGTGCAGCCTCGATATTTCTCCAAACGAAGTACGCCGGGCTCGGTAGATTTCCAAGTATGCTGGAGATTGGAACAGTCCTTCGGCGGCACTCGATGACGTAGTATGCTTGAAATAGTGGCTCTGAAGCAGCTTTACTCGCGATTGAGAAACACCCATGATGTGTCTCCTCTTTGTATGGCCTTTTGAGCCAGGTCGTAACACCATCGAACGGTAGTACAAAAGTAAAAGTATCACCACTGAAAAAGTATTCGAAGTACAAAAATTAAAAGGATTAGCTTTAAAAATAACTACCAGTAAAAGACTAAAAGTATAAGCATGGGAATGTTCTTAAAGTACGAAAAGTTGAAGCATTACCCTCAAGTGGTACTGGGAGTACGAATAGGTAAAGTATCCCCGGCTAGAAATACTTTGATTTGAATGACGAAAATATACTTGTTAAAAGACCTATGTTAGGCTGACTGAAAGACTCTGTTTCGGGGTCAAATAAATACGTACATCACATAACTAAAGCGTGTTTTAGTTATGTGTAAACGTGTTGCCTATGAGTGTTGCCTGTGTAGCGCAGTTTGTCCATTTAGGCTTGCCGTAGTTTTCTATCTTCTAGAAAAGTCTATGGAGCACAAGAGCTGTGTTTCCTGCTGAACCCAGAGACATGCAGGTATTCAGCTGTCCTCAGTTTAAATACTGACCTGCCGCACTTGTTGATAACAGTTGTTCTATATGTGAGAAAACTTTAAAACAATGGTCGATGCTAAGTGGGATAGCATGTCAACATAGGAAGCGCCAGGGGGGCGCTAGGGGGTGCTGAAGCTCCCTAGGATAGCCATAGCACCCCCAAGCACCCCCAAGAATGTATGTCTTTTTTGATTTTTACGTGTGAAATTCATAATTTGAAAAATGATTGATTCGAAAATGATATGCCACAGTACAGAACAAGTACTTCTGGGTCTCTGTGTTTCATTCAAGCTCGGCTCTGTGTGTGTGTGTGTGGCAGGCGCGCATTAAGCGAGCGAGAGAGAGAGAGAGAGAGCACACCGTCACTGCATGTCAATGGGATTTCAATGTTAAGTTAGCATTAATGCTAATGCATATTTTGGATATGTCATGTTCCTGTATTTATGTTATAACAATAACAGTCCACCACTTTGTATATTTGAGTGTTTGTATTTCAGTTTTACTAAATAAGCGCTTCAGATGAACATCCCTAAATCGACCCGTTGCCTCCTGGGTGTTTCTGAAGACGATGCTAAGCTATCTGCAAAACTACACATCACTCATACGTTTCTCTCTCTCCTGTTTTTCATTCGCTAAAGTTACTCAAAGTAAAAGGACTTCTTGTAGAAACGTATTTCTTCAGAATAAATCATCCTGATTCCCTTCCTCACACACCTCACCTGTTCCTGCCGTCTCACCTGAACTCTCATAATCCTGCGGGGGAAACACACTGTCCCTGTGTTACATGGAGATACAGCAAATCCCCTTTCAGCAAACAGCTGTTATCAGCGCCACAAAGGGACGCGTAAAGCACGCAGGAGCTAATCCCTCTGCTTTATGGCACTGCACAAAACCTGCCTTATGGCGTTCAACGCAGACTTAGGTGTTGAAAAATAAGGTGCAGCCGTTTCTTTGAGGCTCAGGAAACTAGTGAAGCAACAGGGAAGAAGCAACGTATGGAAGATAAAACAAATGTGTGTTTATGTATTCTGATAAAGATATAACTAAATACTTTCCATCTGTTAGTGTTTACTTCCTGTCTGTTCATGAGGACATGTGAGTATCTGCTAAGTGTTGCACTGGGACTCCTTCCTTCTGTTTGCATTGTGTTCTGTTCCCACTGCCTCGCTTTCTGCCTCCGTTTGCAATGTTTAAGTTATTCAATTCGGTTTGTCTGTGCATGTGTGTGCGTGTGCGTGTGCGTGTGCGTGTGTGTGTGTGTTCTGCCTCTCCCCCTCATTTGTATTCTGCTCGCCTTGGACCAGGTTTGGTAATGATGAGCAACAAGGACCACAATTCCGCTGCCCCTATCAGCTGCACACACACACACACACACACACACACACACACACACACACACACACACACACACACACACACACACACACACACACACACACACCACACACACACACACACACACACACACACACACACTAATGCTACATGCTTTTTTTCTCAGAGATGCAAGCTTATACCATATTGAGAATAATATAAGGTGCTGCAGGATGATGTATTTCGGTCCCTGGGATTCTTCCATGTGATTTTGGATTATTGCAGAAAAGATCCTCAAACAAACGTTTATGATTTTTACACCTTTAGTTCAGCAGAATAATCTCCACATATTATCACCACTTTATGATTTCTGAAATAAAAAGCTAATGTTGGGCTATAAAGGAGCTACAGCACGGTCACATGACTTCACGTCACCACAGCTAAGCTAAAGGTGGCTAATGTTGGGCTATAAAGGAACTACAGCACGGTCACATGACTTCACGTCACCACCGCTAAGCTAAAGGAGGCTAATGTTGGGCTATAAAGGAACTACAGCACGGTCACATGACTTCACGTCACCAGCGCTAAGCTAAAGGTGGCTAATGTTGGGCTATAAAGGAACTACAGCGCGGTCACATGACTTCACGTCACCTTAGCTAAGCTAAAGGCGGCTAATGTTGGGCTATAAAGGAACTACAGCTCGGTCACATGACTTCACATCACCACCGCTAAGCTAAAGGCGGCTAATGTTGGGCTATAAAGGAACTACAGCGCGGTCACATGACTTCACGTCACCACCGCTAAGCTAAAGGAGGCTAATGTTGGCTATAAAGGAACTACAGCACGGTCACATGACTTCACATCACCACCGCTAAGCTAAAGGAGGCTAATGTTGAGCTATAAAGGAACTACAGCGCGGTCACATGACTTCACGTCACCTTAGCTAAGCTAAAGGCGGCTAATGTTGGGCTATAAAGGAACTACAGCTCGGTCACATGACTTCACATCACCACCGCTAAGCTAAAGGCGGCTAATGTTGGGCGTGATGACATTTAGTCGTCTCATTTAGACACTTGTTAGCAACCTCCGACTGACGTAGTTTATGTTGTATCTGGGTTAATCCTGTAGTCAAATATATATAAATCAGGGATAGAGAGACATTTCCTTTGCAGGAAGCTTGGGTTCTGACTTCGAGATGGACCTCCCTAGAGGATCCCTGTGTCTGCGAGGGTCCGCTATTGTCCTCAAATAACATTTGTTCCTGACTTCAGTCCAGTTGTTAGCGTATTCATTTATAGCTTGTTTGTTTGAGGAGAGGTTGCATTAGGAGATTGAATGAATGTAATTATTCCTGAAAAGAAAACAAAGGACAGCAAAAACTCCTTGGACACCACTTAATGTAGAGAACCAGACTGATGTACACTCATTTGTAGTAACCATTGAATCACTTGCAATTAGACTCACTCACGGAAAGTGAGTACAAACCTTTAACCTGTTAAGCCCTGAGCCTGTTTTTCAGGTCTCAGGCTCCAAAATGACATTCCCAGAACAAATGACCATATCTTCCCTTCTAAAAGGGTTAAATTAATAATCTTTTTTCTCAAAGTAATGATAAACCTGTGAGTTGGATGTAGAAGTGTCAGAATCAATATAGATGTTTTTTTTTTAAAGAAAATTCAGATTTTACATAGTAAAAAACTGTAAATTATAGTGTCCGTCCAAAAATAATGTTTTACTTATAGTGAAAACTACCCTTGGATGATGGGTTAGTAGAATAAAAGCTTTAGGAATCCAAAGTACAACATATAATAAGTAGCCTGTATCAAGATTGATGCAAAACAAGTGACATTTGACCTTTTTAGAGAGGTTTAGCCAAACCACTCCACCTCTGAGGTGATTTGGTCGATTTTGATGGTTGACACCTCTTTCTGACCTTTAGAGCCAATAGAATCGAAGGGGGAGGCCCACACACACACACGTTGTGAAGAGAAGAGGTGGAGGCTTCGCGCATGTAATTTTGCAGCAGAGTGAACCGATCTCTCGCTCTGACATTTGGAAACGGAAAAGCAGTTTTATTGCTTATGGATTATCAGAAATCATTTCAAAGAGGACACAGACACATTGGATGAACCTATGGATTAACTGCAGCATCGTTTTTTTATCGTTTTAATGACATTGAAGACCAGTTTTGACCAAGGTAAGCCATGTTAGCGTTTCTAGCTACCTAGCTCCACATGTTATGATGTACGCTTTCGTTTATAGCGTCGCAAATGTTTATCACTGAGTGTTGAGGTGGGCACCCCTAGATTCTGTGTCTCCAGGAGATGCTAATCGATGGGTTGGCTTTGCATCTAGGATAAGTAATAAGGGAGTTATGAGTGAGTTTAGGTGCAGAGATAGGTTACATTTTTTCGCTCGTGGATAATTCAGAGGCTGAGTGTTAGCATTGTGGGTTTTTTTGGATTTAAAAAAAAAAAGATCAGTTAGCTGAGTTTCTTCCCGTTACATGGATATAAAACATTCATAGTTTATTAAATTTAAGATTCCTTAGACGTTGTTTCCTGCAAATGACGCGTTTATCCGCCCGGTACCGGGGGGCGGTGCGTAACAGGTTAAAGATCCACACTCCACTTAGAACAACTTTAGCCTCTGATAGGGATCCCAAACAGAATCTGTAACAGGGAACCGATGGGGGAAACCCTAAGCTTAACTTCCTGCTAAGAGTACCAACACAACTCTCAGAGTAGTTACTAAAGGGCTGATAGTAAATGCCCAGTATCCGATGACTGCGCCCTGCACCCCCCTCTTCAATCATAAAGCTTCTCTCACAGTCAGGTTTTTTGCATTTGCAAGCACAGAAGCAGCAGTCACATGATACCTATCTGCTGCTTTAGCAGTCGGATGACCTGTTTTACCAGCAGGCTCTTTGGTTGCCAACAAGCAGCAAATTATATTTTAACCTGTTTAGCCCGAGAGACCCCGGTACCGGGGCACTCCCGCAACATCTTGCAGGAAACAGTGTCTGAGGGCATGTTCATTTAATGAACTATGAATGTTTTATATCCATGTAACGGGAAGAAACTCATCTAACTGATAATTTTATTTATTTTTCAAAATAAAACCCACAATGCTAACGCTGAGCCTCTGAATTAGCAACGAGCGAAAAATGCTAACAGCTTACTGCACCGAAATTCACTCACAAAACCTTATTATTTATCTCTTCTCTACATCCATGACATCGTTTCACATCGTGATGGGTACATACATTATCACTCTATGATACGAACTTGCGACTTTATAAACAAAAACAGACATCAAAACATGTGGCGCTAGGTAGCTAAAAACGCTAACATGGCTTACCTGTGTCGTAGTCTGGTCAAAAGTGGTCTTCAATGGCATTAAGCGATAAAAACGCTGCTGAAGTTAATCCATAGGTTAATCTAATGTGTCTGTGTCCCTTTGAAATGATTTCTGATAATCCATAAGCAATAAACCTGCTTTTCAGTTTCCAGATGTCAGAGCTAGAGATAGGTTCACTCTGAAGCAAAACTGCATGCGCGAAGCCTCCACCTTTTTTTTTTACCATGTGTGTGAGAGGGGAGATTCCCCTTCGATTCTATTGGCTCTAACGGTCAGAAAGAGATGTCAATCACCAAAATCGACCAATGGGTTCCAGAGAAACGGTAAAAACCCCCATTTCCACCCAAATCACCTCAGAGTGGAGTTTTTTTGCTAAATCTCTCTAAAAAGGTCAAATGTCACTTGTTTTGCATCAATCTTGATACAGGGTACTTATTATATGTTGTACTTTGGATTCCTAAAGCTTTTAGTCTACTAACCCATCATCCAAGGGTAGTTTTCACTATAAGTAAAAATAATCTTTGGACGGACACTATAATTTACAGTTTTTTACTATGTTCAATCTGAATTTTCTTTAAAATAAAAAACATCTATATTGTTCTGACTTTTCCTCATCCAACTCACAGGTTTATCATTACTTTGAGAAAAAGATTATTAATGTAACCCTTTTAGAAGGGAAGATATGGTCATTTGTTCTGGGAATGAAAAACAGGCTCAGGGCTAAACAGGTTAAGAGCTCCATGAAGGTTAGAATGCTCTTTGCTTTATCCATCAAATGACATAACACCAGTAAATCATTAACTTTTAGAGGTGTAGTACGGGTTGTTGTGAACTTTGGAAAGAGACACACCTGTTCAAGAGGTGAAGCAACAGCCTGAGATAAACCAAAGTAATTCTTCCTCACTGCAGAGAGACAGACGGACTGAAAAACAGACGATCAGATTCACCTTCAGACCAAACTAACAACGTCCTCTGAGTTCAGCTACAGGAGAAAAGTGGAAACTACAACACTGCTGCTTCAACCTTTCAAATCTGAGGTCCCTGGTTCTTAGCAGGAAACCAATGGACTGTCTTCATCCTACTCTCATCATAAAGGGGGGTCAGGACCTAAAGAACCAGATCTACCATCTTCATCCTACCCTCATCATAAAGGGGGGTCAGGACCTAAAGAACCAGATCTACCTCTTCATCCTACCCTCATCATAAAGGGGGGTCAGGACCTAAAGACCAGATCTACCATCTTCATCCTACCCTCATCATAAAGGGGGGTCAGGACCTAAAGAACCAGCTATACCATCTTCATCCTACCCTCATCATAAAGGGGGGCCAGGACCTAAAGAACAGATCTACCATCTTCATCCTACCCTAATCATAAAGGGGGGTCAGGACCTAAAGAACCAGATCTACCATCTTCATCCTACCCTCATCATAAAGGGGGGTCAGGACCTAAAGAACCAGATCTACCATCTTCATCCTACCCTAATCATAAAGGGGGTCAGGACCTAAAGAACCAGATCTACCATCTACATCCTACCCTAATCATAAAGGGGGGTCAGGACCTAAAGAACCAGATCTACCATCTTCATCCTACCCTCATCATAAAGGGGGGTCAGGACCTAAAGAACCAGATCTACCATCTTCATCCTACCCTAATCATAAAGGGGGGTCAGGACCTAAAGAACCAGATCTACCATCTACATCCTACCCTCATCATAAAGGGGGGCCAGGACCTAAAGAACCAGATCTACCATCTTCATCCTACCCTCATCATAAAGGGGGCAGGACCTAAAGAACCAGATCTACCATCTTCATCCTACCCTTATCATAAAGGGGGGGGGGGGGGTTAGGACCTAAAGAACCAGATCTACCATCTTCATCCTACCCTCATCATAAGGGGGGTCAGGACCTAAAGAACCAGATCTACCATCTTCATCCTACCCTAATCATAAAGGGGGGTCAGGACCTAAAGAACCAGATCTACCATCTACATCCTACCCTAATCATAAAGGGGGTCAGGACCTAAAGAACCAGATCTACCATCTTCATCCTACCCTCATCATAAAGGGGGGCCAGGACCTAAAGAACCAGATCTACCATCTTCATCCTACCCTCATCATAAAGGGGGGCCAGGACCTAAAGAACCAGATCTACCATCTTCATCCTACCCTTATCATAAAGGGGGGGGGGGGGGGGTCAGGACCTAAAGAACCAGATCTACCATCTTCATCCTACCCTTATCATAAAGGGGGGGGGGGTCAGGACCTAAAGACCAGATCTACCATCTTCATCCTACCCTCATCATAAAGGGGGTCAGGACCTAAAGAACCAGCTATACCATCTTCATCCTACCCTCATCATAAAGGGGGGCCAGGACCTAAAGAACCAGATCTACCATCTTCATCCTACCCTTATCATAAAGGGGGGGGGGGGTTAGGACCTAAAGAACCAGATCTACCATCTTCATCCTACCCTCATCATAAAGGGGGTCAGGACCTAAAGAACCAGATCTACCATCTTCATCCTACCCTAATCATAAGGGGGGTCAGGACCTAAAGAACCAGATCTACCATCTACATCCTACCCTAATCATAAAGGGGGGTCAGGACCTAAAGAACCAGATCTACCATCTTCATCCTACCCTCATCATAAAGGGGGTCAGGACCTAAAGAACCAGATCTACCATCTTCATCCTACCCTCATCATAAAGGGGGGCCAGGACCTAAAGAACCAGATCTACCATCTTCATCCTACCCTTATCATAAAGGGGGGGGGGGGGGTCAGGACCTAAAGAACCAGATCTACCATCTTCATCCTACCCTTATCATAAAGGGGGGTCAGGACCTAAAGAACCAGATCTACCATCTTCATCCTACCCTCATCATAAAGGGGGGCCAGGACCTAAAGAACCAGATCTACCATCTTCATCCTACCTCATCATAAAGGGGGCCAGGACCTAAAGAACCAGATCTACCATCTTCATCCTACCCTTATCATAAAGGGGGGGGGGGGTCAGGACCTAAAGAACCAGATCTACCATCTTCATCCTACCCTTATCATAAAGGGGGGTCAGGACCTAAAGAACCAGATCTACCATCTTCATCCTACCCTCATCATAAAGGGGGGGTCAGGACCTAAAGAACCAGATCTACCATCTTCATCCTACCCTCATCATAAAGGGGGGTCAGGACCTAAAGAACCAGATCTACCATCTTCATCCTACCCTCATCATAAAGGGGGGGGGGGGTCAGGACCTAAAGAACCAGATCTACCATCTTGATTCTACCCTCATCATAAAGGGGGGTCAGGACCTAAAGAATCAGATCTACCTTCTTCATCCTACCCTCATTAATCCATCTTCCACTCACTCATCCACCCTGATGTACCCTTCACCCATTCACACCATTGTGTACCTTGTACGGAGACCTTGAGAGCCTTGAAAGGCGCCTTTATAAATAAAATGTATTATTATTCGTATTATTCATCCGGTGGTTCTTACCTTTTCTGCAGACTGCGCCGTGCCGAAGAAGATGGGGATGAAGGCCAGCCACACGATGCAGGTGGTGTACATGGTGAACCCGATGGGCTTGGCCTCGTTAAAGTTCTCCGGGACCCCGCGGGTCTTTATAGCGTAAACAGTACACGTCACCATCAATAGGATACTGTAACCCAACGAGCAGATGATCTGGAGATCCGTGATGTCACACTTCAACACGCCGCGAGCCTTAAACGGGTTGAAGGTCTTCTGCTCCTCGTAGTCTATGATGGTGTTGGGCGGATCCACTATGAACCAGATGAAAACCCCCATCAGCTGCACAGAGATGAGGATGGAGGTGATGGCCAGCTGCGATGTGGGGCTGATCAGCCGGGGCGCCGTCACCGACTTCTTGCCTTGCTCAAAGATCCGGTATATACGGTTGGTTTTGGTGAGGAGGGCGGCGTAACTGATGCACATACCCAGCCCCAGGAAGATCCGTCTGAACGAACACACGCCCACGTCCGGCTTGGCGATCATGAGGAAGGTGATGATGTAACACAGGAAGATCCCTATGAGTAGGACGTAGCTCAGCTCTCTGCCGGACGCACGGACGATCGGTGTGTCGTTGTACCGGACGAACGTGGCCATGACGAGGATGGTGGCGGTGATGCCGATCATGGCGAGTAACACGGGGATCACGGCCCAGGGGGAGCTCCACTCCAGCTTGGTGATGGGGATGGGCTGGCAGGCGGTGCGGTTGGCATTGGGCCTCATGTTGTAGGAGCACAGCTTGCAGGTGAACTCGTCGTACTGGTACTGGTATCCGTCGCAGGGCTCGCAGTGCCAGCAGCACGGCATGCCCTTCACCACCTTCTTCCTCTCGCCCGCCTTACAGGGGAGGCTGCAGACGGAGCTGGGGACGTCCTGCTCCCCCGAGGCCACTGCATGTCCTCCATCTGCAGACAACACGAGGGACGGTTACATCAGAGATTCACAAGATTATTTAAGGTCTCCTATTCTACTATTTTTCTATATTTAACTTTACTAGGTAAAGTTAAATATCTTGAAACGTGTTATTTCTTAGGAAGAAAATATAATTATACATGAACGTATTATTAATATTAAAAGGAAAGTAAGCATAAAAAAAAACCTTCCACACTTCATTACTAGGATTAACATGTTTATTTTATATTACAAGTTTTCTGACAGGTTATGTTAAAATATGCTAACGAGGCTTTTGTGTTGCCAACTGTTGGTGAGTTTAGGAGAAATCTGCAGACGAAAATAAATGTGGATTTAGATTTTTTTATTTCCAATAATCTCAAGTAATACATGTTTGAATCTGAATATAGATGCATGATAACACATGTTATAGTCCGTAATGTCTCGCATTAAAATAGCATTCTCTGTATCTTGAACCCTCAGTGAAGGGAAGCAGGTTTTATTTGACTCTAATATGGAGCGTGGATTCCTCTCACACTGTAAAACCTCACGGTGGAAGCAGCTTTAATTAATGCTGATAAATGAGCTGTGAGCTTCTGGTTCCTCAGGTTTCTCCTGCCATTAAACAAGAGCTTCTGGTCTCTTCCTGAAGCTAAATGTCTCATTGATCTGACAGCTTGGCTGCTGCTAATGAGTAATGAATACTCTATTAGAGCCACATCAATACAGATGAATCCCACATGGATCATAGCTCTGAGGTCTTAGTTATCTGGGATTCCCCCTCAGTACAGCAGATCCTCTGAAGCTGGAGAATCGCTGCTCATCGTTGAACCAGATCAAGGTCCATCTACTCTGTGTTTTCAATGAGAGCTGCCGGTCTGCTTGAAGAAATACGTCAACATGTTTTTATAATGACTCTCACTTCTGAACACAGGTCCACACTGTCTGACCAGAGGGGGTTACATAATAATAATCATTTCATTCATGAGAGCCACAAATTAGTGGAAAGCTAACAGTTGATAGCCAACTGGCTAACCAGCACACTGACAGGTTAACTGGTTAACTTGTTTTCCAAATGTCAGCACTGTGGACCCCTTTCTTCTGGCAGTGAGAGTTATTCTAAACATGAGCTTTAGACTGCAGCCCAACCGGCCCATATGTTTCACTTTTTTACCAACATTTTGACTTTTTCGGAAAATTCCTTTTGATTTTGTTGACTTTTTTCCAAAATGTCTGAATTTTTATGAAAATCTTAAAATTCTTACTTTTTTTCTTAACATTCTGACTTAATTCTCATGCTGCGTTCACACCGGACTCCAATCGCTCAAGTTTCACCGCGGCTTGCAGTTTGTTTTATCGCGTCATTCAAAACAGACATACCGTTGACGCGCCGCGCCGTTGACGGACAGTTGAGGTTGTTTACACTTCCATGCAAGATCGTTTTGGTTATTTCTGTCATTGACTATGGAGGATATAACAACTATTGCTGCTTTGTACCTTCTGTGGAAGTCCTACAAACGTAGCAACAAACGCCGTCGTGTCTGGGTTCTTATTGTCCTCCAAGCCAGCACCTTTTTGTTGCGGTCCCGGTAGATATACAACATTGTATCGTAAATCTCCGGGAACCCACTCACAGCCACAACGATCATCTCTTCTATCTTTACAACTGATCAACAGCAGGACGTCAGAGGGACGTCAGAGGGAATCCCAACGCTGATTGGCTTTCGCGAGAACGCGTCACGTGAATTTGACGCTCGAGATGAAAAAATTGAACTCTCGTGTTTGACGCGGCCCCCTTCAATCGCCTCAATCGTGTGATTTGCGCCACGTCCACCGCTTCATGCACGCCGTCGGAGCGAATTTGCGTCCGTCCGCATCTCTGCATTGACTTTACATGTAATCGCGCCGCCCCCAAAAATCGCATCGCGTCCGGTGTGAACGCAGCATCACAATCACAAAATGTGGAATTCTTTTTTTAACTAAATACTTTGACTTTTTTCAAAATTCTGTTTATTTCTCAAAATCGTAAAAAAATCAAAAATCTCAAAAGTTTGAATTTTATCAGAATTCTGACTTTTTCTGTACATTTTGACTTTTTTCACAAAATCTCAAAATTCTGAACTTTTCTCAAAATCTCAAAATTTAAACTTTTACTCAAAGTCTCAAAATTCTGACTATTTCTCAAAATCTCAATTTTTTTAACCAAAATTATGAATTGGTTCTCAAAATTATGAGTTTTTCACAAAATCTCAAAATTATGACTTTTTTTCTCAAAATTCTACGTTTCTTTCTCTAAATTATGACAACATTTTGACTTTTTTCCCAAAAAATAAACATTTTGACTTTTTTCCCAAAAATAAACATTTGACTTTTTTCCCAAAAAATAATTTTTTTTTACTTTTTTCCCAAAAAATAAACATTTTGACTTTTTTCCCAAACCTTAGGTTTTTATCTGGCAATTCTGACTTCTTTTTTTAAAAATCAACCTTTGTCAGTGAGAGTTACTACAAACTGTCCACATGAGCTTTCGTCTAATAACTTTGAAAATGATATCATGTGGGATGTTCCCTTCAGCACACATTTCGAAATACCTTATTTGAGAACTTCTATAGATACCAATTATACATCTATTAGATGTTCTGAACATGTATTGCCAATCGATACTAGGTCAGAAAATATTGCCCGATTTAACGCGACGTCCGTCTTCTTTCCAAATAGATAAACAGATAACGTGTCTCTGCACCTCTTCTGATTTGTACTTTAGGATGATAAACCCTTCTAATAGCTGCATATAAACACTGCCACACTACGAGAAAGCAATAAATTAGAGCTGAAGTGCACAAAGACTCTTCAATAAATCACCAGAACCGGCCCGGCGATGGTCAGAAACGGTTCCGGTGTTTTGCTGCTGATGCTCTGGCAGATAGCCGCTCTCTGTTTAAAGAGATTTAAAGGCACTTGGAGGGATTTCAAATGCTTCTGTGACCCGGAGCCGATCAATTTCAGCGCAGTAAGGACATCTTCAAACAGATTATCCACAAAGGCCAATCCTCCATCACTCTGTGGTTCCAGCAGCCCGGAGAAAAACCTAAAAACTGCTGCTGGATGTTATCGCCTCCCACCATCATCCAGACTCTCCCTGGGGACGATAACTTGGGATCGTCTGGGATACAAAGCTGCATCCATCGAGCAGCCGGAGGTCGTATCGCTGAGGTTCAGCACGACAAGAAGGAACACTGCAAACAGACCCTTTAACCAGAGAGGTTCAAAGTACACAGTTCCTTTACTCAAGTAGTACTCAGGGCCATGGGTGTAATTTCCACTGGGGACAGGGGGGACATGTCCCCCCCACTTTTCAAAATCCCATTTGTGTCCCCCCCACTTTTTAAATGTGTTTATTATTATTTTTTTACGCAAGCGGTCATCGTCAAGGAGGAGCGTCTGTGTGTGTGTGGCACGAGCGCATCTTGTGAGAGCGATAGAAAGAGAGAGGGGGTTGTTGTTAGCATTTGGTGCTAGCTCGGAGCTAACGGAGATTAGTAGCTGTTTCAACAATAAGGAGAGGGAGAGCTCTTTCCTGTCGGACTTTGAGAGAGTGAGAGAGAGACAGACAAATATATAGAGAGAGAGAGACAGAGAGAGTTACGTGGGTGGTTGTTGTTAGCATCTGGTGCTAGCCCGGAGCTAACGGAGATTAGAAGCTGTTTCAACAATAAGGAGAGGGAGAGCTCTCTCCTTATTGTTGAAACAGGTTCACATGGATAGGATACTAGATAAGTGTGCACACTCATTATATACACTACACATTTTTCTTGGATTTGTTAACACTATAGTCCCTAATATATTTGTAGAAAGGCAGGAAATGGAATTAAATTGAGAAAATATTTCATTGCGGAGGACCCCCTTTTTGTGTCCCCCCCACTTCTCAAACCAAAGTTACACCCTTGCTCAGGGCACTATATTAAAAATATCTGCAGAGTCACACAAACACAATTAATCTCACACAGTTCATTTAGTCTCTGTAAGGACGGACCATGCATCTTTATTAACAGCATCACAGTTGAGACTAAAGCTGTTTGTATCTCAGAGTACAGAGGGGCTCTCTGCAGAAACACTGACCCATGATGTCTCTGCAAACAAAAGCTCTGTTAAGAAAACTGCAATTTAAAACAAATGAGGTCTCGAGTATTTTCACAGATAATGTGTTTCTACTCTGCAAGAAAATAATGTCTGAGAGTCACAACAGGAAAATGCTTTTTGATGCCGTCTCCTGATCATTTGTGCGCGTGTTGCAAGCCTTTCTGTACACATTTACCCACGTCTGTATATATATATGCATTTGTGTATTTTCATGTCTCTTTGACAGGTACCTTAATGATACTGTCAGATGGTGTGTGTGTGTGTGTGTGTGTGTGTGTGCAGCGACATTATGGAGGCGGCTGAAGGAACATCAACGTTTCTTATCAGATGAATTTCTGTCTGCTCTTATTATAATAAGATGTCGTGCAGGTTAATAAAGCAGTGACTTCTTTCTCACAGAGTTTTCATGTTTCCACTCCACAGATCTACAGTAACCTGATATCACATTCAGATCAACCTCTGGTGGCCGGCAGGGGCCAATCAGACTCATTGACTATGCTTTCAGTGAGAAACCTGAGGGACATGCAGAGAAAAGAGCTTCCTCTTCATCACTCTTCATCACTCTTCATCACCTCCTCCTCTCCCTCTCCTCTCCTCCTCCTCCTCCTCCTCCTCCTCCTCCTCCTCCTCCTCCTGAACACAGAGGCCGATCTGAACATGTTGGAGGAGACAGATGAGTTTTAATTTTCTCACTTTGTCTTCGTCTGCTATGTGTCGTGTCGCCTCCTCTGACCTCCGTCTCCTGAAGTGAGAAGGATGTGTCTCTGTGTGTGTGGGTGTGTGTGTGTGTGTGTGTGTGTGTGTGTGTGTGTGTGTGTGTGTGTTGTGGTGTGTGTGTGTGTCTGTGGTGTGTGTGTCTGTGTGTGTGTGTGTGTGTGTGTGTGTGTGTGTGGTGTGTGTGTGGTGTGTGTGTGTCTGTGTGTGTGTGTGTGTGTGTGTGTGTCTGTGTGTGTGTGTGTGTGTGTGTGTGTGTGTGTGTGTGTGTGTGTGATCTATCAGGGTTTATCTGGTCATGTTCACAGGCATGTTACAAATTCATATTTTCACTCTCATAGTTTGAGCATCCCTGATTATTTTTATTTTACGTGACAATTTAAATGGAAATAAAACCGTGTCAGCCGTTCAGAGGGTTTGTGTTTTTATCACTTTGTATTGAAGTATAAACAAAAGTAAGAAGGGAATTCAGAGAAAACATTGATAAATCACCAAAAAAGTGTTTTATATTCAAATTAAAGAAATTATGAAAACTAATATAAAAGAATACTGAAAAAAATAAAAGTATAAATTAAAGATTAAAATGTTGAAAAATAAAACTGCTGATTAAAGAAAACACAACAAATGATTATTTAGCACGATTTCTTGATTAAAAAGTCAATAAAAACGTCAAGGATTTCTTGTGAAAAACAGATGATTATTGAGGTGCTGTTTTTAATCTACCGTATAACAAAGTGCATATTTTCAAAGCTGATATTCAGTGTGCAGCGCCGACACACACACATTTCTGACTCTCAGTGCATGTATTTCATCTGTATCTGCAGCGAGCATCATCACAGCAAGGAGAACTGACGACAGGAGGAATTACAAGCGACTAGAAAATCCCCTCAATGTTGAATAATGTTAATATAACCAGCGTAGTGTCGGCATTGATAGCAGTGGCTGTCTTGTTGCAACAGGGTTACGTGGTGAGTCTTATTCAGAAAAACTAACACACTAGATAGCTGGAGTTGTTGTCACTCAAGGGCGCTTTTGAGGCCAGATTTGTACATCAATTTGATATAATGAAGGGCATCGAGAACACGCTGACTAATTCTGCGGCTGAAATCATCCAAAGTTATGTGAAAAGAGTGCATTTATAAGATTTAGAGCAGGTTTAAGACCTTTTTGCAGGAGATTTTAAAGCCCCTCTACACTCTAACTGATAATGTCATCACTCTTGAAGTAAAAAGATATGATTCTACACTGTATTGAAGTAAACATGTATTATTTTGAATTGCATTTTAGTGAACATATATTGTTTGAACTGTTTTATGTAATCACAAACGGGTTTTGATAATCACTTAGAAAAAGAATGTTATTCTCACTTTTAAATTCACTGACTTAGAGATTCTGTGTTTCATACACCAACATTGATCCTTATCACCACTAAGAGCCAGATGCTGGTTCTAAGTCGTTAAAGACATCGTAAAATAAGTGGAGAAGAGTTTAAATGTCTGAAGGAGGATAGTTTAGGTGAAAATATCCCCTGGGAAAGGAATGTAGAGTAAGATAAGGTAAAGATAAACATTGACTTTTGACCTAGTGTGGCTTGGGATCTCACTCTCTGGGCAGACCTCTGATTGAACCCGGCCAGAAGCGAATCCAGCCAATCAGGACACTTGGGGGAGGTTAGCAGTTTAACCTCTTAAGCACGGCGGTCCCCCCATTGGACCCCTCCCACCTTTTTGTTTTCGAGATAATGTCTCAGGGCTTCTTAACATTTATGAAACTATTAATGTGTAGCACCAGATTAACGGGAAGAATCTCAGCTAACTGAAGATATGAACCATTTTACCAAAACAAAACACAAGTCTCATAAGAAGGGTCTAAATGACCCCTGAGCGAAAAAATCTAACGCACTGCGGCACACAATTCAAGATAAAGATACCCTTATTACTTATCGTAGCTGCACATACAATATAGCCGATTAAAGCTGAGACTCCACTGATTATTTAGGTATAGTATCATCACTGAGCGATCCCAACTTGCGACAGGGGAAGCAAACACAGACATCACAACACGTACCTTTACGGGGCTTTTACGGCAGATCGTCTCACCGTAGCTGTCAATTAGGTCAAAAGACGTGTTCAATGGCATTAAAACGAAAAAAAAAAATCTACAACTGTTGATCCAAAGGTTGATAATGTACTGTACCTTTTAAAAAATTATTTATAATCCATAATTCCATTTTTTATGTAAAAATCGGAGCGGAAAAGTTAGCTGCTAATGGTAGCCACCAGAGTGTATGCAGCTTCCGGTTTTGGTAACGCGTCACTCTCACTCCTTATTTGTTAACGTTTTGGTGTGTATATAACTTTCCCTCGATTCCATTGGCTCTAGCGGTTATAAAGAGATTCCATTGGCTCTAGCGGTTATAAAGAGATTCCATTGGCTCTAGCGGTTATAAAGAGATTCATTGGCTCTAGCGGTTATAAAGAGATTTCATTCATCAAAATCGAGCAAGGGGGGCCAGAGATAGGTCAAATCCACCCAAATGACCCCAGAAGTGGGTTTTTGGCTAAATCTCTCTAAAAAGGTCAAATTTCACTTGTTTTGCATCAATCTTGATACAGGGTACTTATTATATGTTGTACTTTGGATTCCTAAAGCTTTTAGTCTACTAACCCATCATCCAAGGGTAGTTTTCACTATCTGTAAAAAATAGTTTTTGGACGGACACTATAATTTACAGTTTTTTACTATGTAAAATCTGAATTTTCTTTAAAATAAAAAACATCTATATTGATTCTGACTTTTCTACATCCAACTCACAGGTTTATCATTACTTTGAGAATAAAGATTATTAATTTAACCCTTTTAGAAGGGAAGATATGGTCATTTGTTCTGGGAATGTCATTTTCGAGCCTGAGACCTGAAAAACAGGCTCAGGGCTTAAGAGGTTAAACAGCTCCTCCCCGGGGCTCTCTGATTCGCTTGGGAGAAAAATGGGAAGGAAGAGATGACCCATCTCGCCCCCAAAGATAGATAGAAATACTGATGTTTTTGAGTGTAAATGCTTCTTGTTTGCTGAAGGCAGGTCTAGAAGACGGTAAACCGCATCCAAACTTGAAGTCTGTACTTCTCGTTTCCTGAAGGCTGGTCTGTCTACCTGTAAACCGCGTCACAAACCTGAAGCCCGGAGTGCTCGAGTACTCTGTATAACTTGTATATGTGTTTGGTTTCCTACTAGAAGTAAACTCAGATAATTTGTTATAACTTTGATTCCGGTGTTTTCAATTCCTTTCTTAATTTAATAGAGATCCAGCCTCATCCAACGAACGGCGCGTAGCAGAGGTGTTCTCCTCCAACACTCTGAACATTCCGTCACATACACATCCATTATAACATCTGAAACGCTATGAAAATTCAACAAAACGTAAATTGGAATTTTAGGAAAACCGTTCCATCTATCAAAAAACCCTTTTAGTTTAATAAAGCTCAGAGTCTGCAGAGCTGTTTACAACTGTAATCTATGTTCTACGTTAAAGTATGGCGAAGTTAGGTGAATTTGAGCTCACGGCGATTTCCGATTAATTCCTATGTATTCCGTTTTTTTAGATTTGCATGAAAGCAGCTGGGTGAATCTCTTAGAAAAGTTATAGCACAACAGTCCCGATCAATGTGGACGTTTTGATGTGATTATGTCGTAGCAACGCTCCGGGACTAGCAGCGGTCCAAACTTTTAACTTTCAGATGATAATTCAGATGAAGATGTATGCAGGATTATAATCTGTGTGCAACAGCTCACAGAGGATTACAGATGTCAAGAGGTGCAAAAACACTGCCTGTAATATAATGAAACTGTGACCAGTACCAACCTCTATATCCGTATATTAGACCGTGTGTGCAGGTTAAACACAGCTCTAAAGGGATTGTGCTGAGTCATGATCAGAAACCACCATTTTCTAAATGAATCTGGTAATCCTGTATCATGGATATGAACGATTTATCCCTGAATATAACTGCACATAACAAACATTAATCTCAGAGAAAGAGAAAACAGGCGCCAGAGATAACTACTGAGACTCTGCAGGTAGAAATACACGCTAATACTGATGCTAACAATACAAATACAGAGTCTAAAAATATGAATACAATAATCAGAAATGTGTTGGCAGGTCTATCAGAGTGTTTCCTGCAGACGTGTTGAGCCAATACGAGTAAGATGAAGCCATTGAAGTAAATATGTTAAGTGTGTGTGTATTTGCATCGCAGAAAAGTGTTTAAACATAGCTAAAGTTAAACATAAGATATACATGTTTTTAGGAACAAGGTATTTGCGGTAGGAGAATTTCTAAAGTATTTATTTAAACACAATGATCAGAAACAGAAGTCCTCATATGGTCAAAGAAGAATCATAGTCCCCGGTTAAACATGTAGACATGTATTGTGTGTATCTATGTGTGTGATAGATAGGTAGAAATCCATAATTTCCCTCTTTGATAGGTAGATATCGTGCAAGGCTGCTTGACATTTAGTTTTTAACCTGTTTAGCCCTGAGCCTGTTTTCCAGGTCTCAGGCTCGAAAATGACATTCCCAGAACAAATGACGATAACTTCACTTCTAAAAGGAGTAAATTAATAATCTTTTTTCTTAAAGCACTGATAAACCTGTGAGTTGGATGTAGAAGAGTCAGAATCAATATTGATTTTTTTAATTGTAAAGTAAATTCAAATTTTACATAGTAAAAAACTGTAAATTATAGTGTCCGTCCAAAAAAAAACCTTACTTATAGTGAAAACTACCCTTGGATGATGGGTTAGTAGACTAAAAGCTTTAGGAATCCAAAGTACAACATGTAATAAGTACCCTGTATCAAGATTGATGCAAAACAAGTGACATTTGACCTTTTTAGAGAGGTTTAGCAAAAAAAAACACTTCTGGGGTCATTTGGGTGGATTTTCCATATCTCTGGCCCCCCTTGCTCGATTTTGATGGTTGACACCTCTTTCTGACCGTTAGAGCCAATAGAATCTCTTTATAACCGCTAGAGCCAATGGAATCGAGGGAAAGTTCTACACACACTAACACGTTAACAAATAAGGAGTGAGAGTGACGCGTGGCCAAAACCGGAAGCTGCATACACTCTGGTGGCTACCATTAGCAGCTAATTTTTTTGCTCCGATATTACATAAAAATTGAATTATGGATTATAAATAATTTTTTCAAAGCCACAGATACATTATTAACCTATGGATCAACCGATTCAGCCGCGTTTTTTCTCGTTTTAATGCCATTGAACACGTCTTTTGACCTAATGACAGCTACGGTGAGACGATATGCCGTAAAAGCTCCGTAAAGGTACGTGTTGTGATGTCTGTGTTTGCTTCTCCTGTCGCGAGTTCGGATCGCTCAGTGATGATACTATACCTATATAATCTGTGGAGTCTCAGCTTTAATCGGCTATATTGTATGTGCAGCTACGATAAGTAATAAGGGTATCTTTATCTTGAGTTCTGTGCTAAAGTGCGTTAGCATTTTGTTCGCTTAGTGCTAATTCAGAGGCTTGGTATTACCCTTGTGTTTTGTTTTGGTATAAATGGTTCATATCTTCAGTTAGCTGAGATTCTTCCCGTTAATCTGGCGCTACACATTAATAGTTTCATAAATGCAGGAGGGAAATACAATTCTAATAAAATAACAAACTGTTTTGTTTGAGAGTAAATCCCTTTTTATTTAATTTTTTGTCTCAAAGAAACACTTTGATTTTCAGATATTAAGTCAAAAAATTTATTTACTTTTGTTCTAAGCCTCTCAAATCTGGAGATGTGCTGCTGTTCTCTGTTTTCTATCATATTCAAGTGAATATCTTTGACACGACGAGACCTTTAGCGACGTTTTACATTACTCCCTGACATAGAGAGCAGATGAATGGACAGCCAGAGGGATCATTAGTGAGTTATGATCATGTAATGTGTGTGTGTGTAATGTGTGTGTGTGTAATGTGTGTAATGTGTGTGTGTGTAATGTGTGTAATGTGTGTGTGTAATGTGTGTGTGTAATGTGTGTGTAATGTATATCATTTACATGCTTGTATCCCCAGACGTGTGATGTGAGGACGTGTAGTGCAGATCATACAGTGTGCAGCATGAGGGTAATTGATCCACACATAACGAGGCGGAGGTTCAAACAAAGGTTACTAATCTGCTCAATATGCTGATTACTGCTCTGATCTCTAAGAAAGACAGCGACCCTGGATCTGATCCTCCGTCACGCTTCACGTACAGTTTTCATTGGTCCCTCTTCTTTAGAGAAGACCAGGAAATGATGGATACAGGATCGTGTTCAAATCAATAGGCACGCAATGACTCTAAAGAATAATGATCACGCCACCAAACACACATAAAAAGTCAAAGTTAAAGTCGTCAGAAACATATGTAGTGGAGTAAAGTACTGATACCAGAAACATGTATTTCAGTACACTAACAAAGTATTTGTACTCCACTACTTCCCTCCTCTGCCTTTAACCCTTAACAAGACTCAGAGAAATATCTCCGTCCTCCACGTCTTCCTCTTTTCCATTACAGTTTCTGATCAGATCCATCACTCCCTCACGTCCATCACTCCCTCACGTCCATCACTCCCTCACGTCCATCACTCCCTCACGTCCATCACTCCCTCAGGTCCATCACTCCCTCACGTCCATCACCCTCACGTCCATCACTCCCTCACGTCCATCACTCCCTAACGTCCATCACTCCCTCAGGTCCATCACTCCCTCACGTCCATCACTCCCACACGTCCATCACTCCCTCACGTCCATCACTCCCTCAGATCCATCACTCCCTCAGGTCCATCACTCCCTCACATCCATCACTCCCTCATCACTCCCTCACGTTCATCACTCCCTCAGATCTATCACTCCCTCACGTCCATCACTCCCTCACGTTCATCACTCCCTCACGTCCATCACTCCCTCACGTTCATCACTCCCTCAGATCCATCACTCCCTCACGTCCATCACTCCCTCACGTCCATCACTCCCTCACGTCCATCACTCCCTCAACGTCCATCACTCCCACACGTCCATCACTCCCTCACGTCCATCACTCCCTCACGTCCATCACTCCCTCACGTCCATCACTCCCACACGTCCATCACTCCCACACGTCCATCACTCCCTCACGTCCATCACTCCCTCACGTTCATCACTCCCTCACGTCCATCACTCCCTCACGTCCATCACTCCCACACGTCCATCACTCCCTCACGTCCATCACTCCCTCACGTCCATCACTCCCTCACGTCCATCACTCCCACACGTCCATCACTCCCTCACGTCCATCACTCCCTCACGTCCATCACTCCCACACGTCCATCACTCCCTCACGTCCATCATCCCTCACGTCCATCACTCCCTCACGTCATCACTCCCTCACGTCCATCACTCCCTCACGTCCATCACTCCCACACGTCCATCACTCCCTCACGTCCATCACTCCTCACGTCCATCACTCCCACACGTCCATCACTCCTCACGTCCATCACTCCCTCAGGTCCATCACTCCCTCACGTCCATCACTCCCTCACGTCCATCACTCCCTCACGTCCATCACTCCCTCAGACTATCACTCCCTCACGTCCATCACTCCCTCACGTCCATCACTCCCTCAGATCTATCACTCCCTCACGTTCATCACTCCTCAGTCCATCACTCCCTCACGTCCATCACTCCCTCACGTTCATCACTCCCTCACGTTATTCACTCCCTCACGTCCATCACTCCTCACGTCCATCACTCCCTCACGTCCATCACTCCCTCACGTCCATCACTCCCTCACGTCCATCACTCCCTCACGTCCATCACTCCCTCAGTCCATCACTCCCTCACGTCCATCACTCCCTCACGTTCATCAACTCCTCACGTCCATCACTCCCTCACGTCCATCATCCCTCAGTCCATCACTCCCTCACGTCCATCACTCCCTCACGTCCATCACTCCCTCACGTCCATCACTCCCTCACGTCCATCACTCCTCACGTTCATCACTCCCTCACGTTATCATCCCTCACGTCCATCACTCCCTCACGTTCATCACTCCCTCACGTCCATCACTCCCTCACGTCCATCATCCCTCACGTCCATCACTCCCTCACGTTCATCACTCCCTCACGTTATTCACTCCCTCACGTCCATCACCCTCACGTTCATCACTCCCTCACGTCCATCACTCCCTCACGTCCATCACTCCCTCACGTCCATCACTCCCTCACGTCATCACTCCCTCACGTCCATCATCCCTCACGTTCATCACTCCCTCACGTCCATCACTCCCTCACGTCCATCACTCCCTCACGTCCATCACTCCCTCACGTCCATCACTCCTCACGTCCATCACTCCCACACGTCCATCACTCCCTCACGTCCATCACTCCCTCAGGTCCATCACTCCCTCACGTCCATCACTCCCTCACGTCCATCACTCCCTCACGCCATCACTCCCTCAGATCTATCACTCCCTCACGTCCATCACTCCCTCACGTCCATCACTCCCTCAGATCTATCACTCCTCACGTTCATCACTCCTCACGTCCATCACTCCCTCACGTCCATCCACTCCCTCACGTTCATCACTCCCTCACGTATTCACCCTCACGTCCATCACTCCCTCACGTCCCATCACTCCCTCACGTCCATCACTCCTCACGTCCATCACTCCCTCACGTCCATCACTCCCTCACGTCCATCACTCCCTCACGTCCATCACTCCCTCACGTTCATCACTCCCTCACGTTCATCACTCCCTCACGTCAATCCCTCACGTCCATCACTCCCTCACGTCCATCACTCCCTCACGTCCATCACTCCCTCACGTCCATCACTCCCTCACGTCCATCACTCCCTCACGTCCATCACTCCCTCACGTCATCACTCCCTCACGTTATTCACTCCCTCACGTCCATCACTCCCTCACGTTCATCACTCCCTCACGTCCATCACTCCCTCACGTCCATCACTCCCTCACGTCCATCACTCCCTCACGTTCATCACTCCCTCACGTTTTCACTCCCTCACGTCCATCACTCCCTCACGTTCATCACTCCCTCACGTCCATCACTCCCTCACGTCCATCACTCCCTCACGTCCATCACTCCCTCACGTTCATCACTCCCTCACGTCCATCACTCCCTCACGTTCATC
>JAAOOA010001236.1:0-141798 GCA_012861695.1 Trematomus loennbergii | reverse complement strand
TTCTTCCACTGTTAGTTGTTAAAGTAAATATAGGTTTTCTTAGTAAATGGTCTGAATAAAGAAGGTCCTCTGAACTAATATATAGTTTCACATAAAGATTACTTTCTGACATAGAAATGTTTATGTTCCCAATAGGGCTTCACGATTTGGTGAAAAAGTCATATTGAGATTATTGTGGACAATATTGAGATTTGTGATTTATGAACAAAGTGTAATATGTACTTGGTCAGGGAAGGAAAGAGCACAGACAAAGGATCATTTTGAAATCTGTGTTTCTCAAAGAATCATAAACAAATGCAAACAACAACACATATCTGAGTAGTAGGCTACTGTTGAAAAATAAATAATCTTCTTTGAAATAAAGTTTTTTTCTGCATACTTTCTGCACTACTATCCAGTAAATATAAGAACACATGCACATGTTCATTAAATAAGACATCTGGATGCTCAAACAAATGAGGATGTAAAGAGAAAAGAGCAAGTAACAAAATGGGGCATATTTAGTGTAACCTCTACAACTGGAACAACATATATGTTAAATAAAAGTGATACCCAAAGTATCTCAAATTACAGATGGAGCATTATTTTGGCACCAATGAACCTGAAAAAGATATTGCATTGTTTTGTTACTTTCATTGCTATTGTTTACATTTCTTAAGTGTAATTTAACTCAACTTCCTGTTTTATTTAGACATGCTTTTATTTAGAAGGCGACTTTGCGCTATTAACAGGAAGCTACTGTTCCCAAAGAAAAACACTTGACGGAAATGAACGGAGATAAAGTACAGACATTAACGAAGATATCTACATTTAAATACGGCGATATCTAAAGATAAAGTTTACATTAACCTGTTAAGCCCCAAGCCTGTTTTTCAGGTCTCAGGCTCGAAAATGACATTTCCAGAACAAATGACCATAACTACACTTCTAAAAGGGGAAAATTAATAATCTTTTTTCTCAAAGTAATGATAAACCGGTGATTTGGATGTAGAAAAGTCAGAATCAATATAGATGTTTTTTATTTTATAGAAAATTCAGATTGAACATAGTAAAAACTGTAAATTATATTGTCCGTCCAAAAATTCTTTTTTACTTATAGTGAAAACTACCTTGGATGATGGGTTTAGTAGACTAAAAGCTTTAGGAATCCAAAGTACAACATGTAATAAGTACCCTGTATCAAGATTGATGCAAAACAAGTGACATTTTACCTTTTTTAGAGAGATTTAGCAAAAGAAACTCCACCTCTGAGGTGATTTGGGTGGAAATGGGCGTTTTTGCCATTTCTCTGGAACCCATTGGTCGATTTTGGTGATTGACATCTCTTTTTAACCATTAGAGTCAATAGAATCGAAGGGGAATTTCCACATACAAACCAACGTTACCAAAAAAAATGGGGGCTTCGCGCATGCAGTTTTGCCCAGAGCGAACCTGTCACGCTCAGAAATCTGAAAACGGTAAAGTAGGTTTTATTGCTTAAACTTTGACGAAAATGTTCGTCAACAACCTGACTAAGACCAGACGATGAGAGCTAAAATAGATTATGATACGAAACTATGACGAAATGTATATTTAGTTTTCGTTGACGAGACGAGACGGGACTAAGGTGTTAATGGTGGACTATCGGACATTCACAATGCAGCATATTTTCCAATATGGTCTAGCTGCGGCGCGGCAAGTACACTACACTACACGACACGCCCCCTACACGATACGCCCACCTCACACGACACTACGGTGGCTGAGAGACATTAGTGATCTCCAGTGTGCTGGGCAGTGTGGCGGCGGAGGGAGCAGAGGGCACCACCGAGCGATGACAGCAGCATCACCGTGGTGCAGCTCCCCGCACAGACTGAGGGGACTTGTTACACGGATCCCATCACCGGGGAAGCCTGCGGCGGGAGAAGGCGGTCTGCTCGGCCTGCCCTTGGCTCGGGGGTCCCTCCTTAAAAAATCTCATCATACTTAATCCTAGACAGTAGCACATGGTATATATTGTACGACTTTGTCATTTATGTATTCGCTCATAGCCTACTGTGCCTTTCACGCAGACAATACAAGTGCATTTTGAAATGACATATTTTGTTTCTTAAAAGATTAAATCTTTAAAAACATGCTGTTTGCCATTTTTAAAGTTTGATGGAAGAAATTAAAATATAGGTCACTGACGTGGAGCTTTAGGCCTGCAATGCTTTCAAAAAAGATGTTGGTGTTTCAGTTTTGAGTGAATATGGATGTTAAATTCACAAATGAGTATGCATAATCTTGAACAAGAACAGGATCTTGAGCCATGATGTTTTTAAAGTAGAGAAACATTCAGAATGCATGACGATTCCTTCAAAGGTTTTGTAATAGACCCCTAGTACTTTTAATTTATAAAGTAATAATAATACATGTGAATGATTGAGCTCATTAGTGGCCTGACTGGCCCTCCTAATTTGGTCCTTAATGACCCCATGATGTGATTATGTATATCTTAAAACCTATATCAACTATATTTAGATGTTCACAAATATCTACATTTATGTATAAATACATGTGTAGCAGTTAGACAAACATAATTCATAGATTATCTCATTAATACCTATTTTATATATTAAAAAAAAGTTTACTAAACCACCGTTTGTTGACAAAATGATTTGGTTGAAAGTTATACTGTTGTGTCTCAAACGGATAGACTAGGTTATTAATTTATTTGCCTAATAGTTGCTTAAAATGCTACAATAACATTTGCAATTCGTTTTTTAATCTGCCATGTACGATCTCTCAGCCACCGTAGTGTCGTGTCAGGTGGGCGTGTCGTGTAGTGTCGTCAATTCGCTTTTAATCTGCCATGTACGGTAATGTCTCTCAGCCACCGTAGTGTCGTGTCAGGTGGGAGCGTGTCGTGTAGTGTCGTGTACTTTCCGCTGGACCCTTCTCATATTTTCCCCCAAGTGTCCGTCTTGTCTGTCAAAATGCATGTTACGTTTCTAACTTGCAATATCATTATTTCCGCTCTCTTCACTCCAGAAGAGCGATCTCCCTGTCTCTCTCTGTGTGCGGGGGGCGGGGCATAACAGACATGCTGCAGCGGCACACAGAGATCTGCCGGGGATGGAGCGTTCAGAGAGTATAGAGACACTCTACAAGGCTCGATGTGGAAAAAGCTCGTTTGCCATTAGTGTTATGGCGTAAGCGCATTGACACGAGTAGAGTAGTCTGTCCAAACCAGGGGCGTCGCCTAGACCTGAAAACATTCGGGGCTTAGCCCACAGTGGCGGCGGCACTACAGTGGCATTTTTTACTGCAACACTCCCCACACGCACACACACAGTACACCCGCGACTGTTACAATGAAGGCTCGATAATCAGCTCACAGCATATAGGCAGGGGTAAAGTGTATTTTTATGAGTGGGGGGCTCACCTCCTCTAGGGGGGTCCGGGGAGATGCTCCCCCAGGAAGATTTTTTTTTAATATTGAAGTTAAAAGCATCAATCTGGTGCACTTTGAGAGCAAAATGAAAGATCTATGGATACCTCTCTCAACACCCATATGAAGCAGAACTGTAAACAGATGTACTTTTTCTTTATGGATATTTTACTAATCACTCCCCTTTTAAACTCTATTCTTGTTTTACTGCCATATAGTATTTCATAACTATTTTTCCTTTATTCTCTTTTTTTAATAACTTAATGATCATATGAAGTGTGCCTCGGAAATAATCTTTTGAATATTTGTGACCAAACCGTTTGAGACCCACTGAGATAACTTAGACTAAAGTTAACTATCTAAACACTCAGAGAGTCCTTTAGCTCACCTGAGTCTCTCAGTCTGAGAGGAGAGGACTCTCCTCCAGCTTCTTGTGGAACAAACAGCTCCTTATGTCCGTTAGTGCAGCTAGCTAACCAGATGCTAACAACACGGTCCATGCTGACACCGGTCCCTCCCTCCCCCTCTCTCCCTCTCTCTCTCTCTATCACACTAAATGCGCTATTGCCACACACACACACAGAGCCGAGCTTGAATGACACAAGCACACGTTTATTTCCATGCAACTCTCTGATTGGTCTGGTGTCATGCCTCTGTTGCATTCACTGAACACAGGAAATTACAGTGCTGCCGTCCTCTCTTGTGTCATGATGAGGTTCACGTAAAGCACGGTTTAATGTATTATATTATTGAGGGAGAATTGTCCGGGGCTACAGAAAAAACATTCGGGCTAAAGCCCCGGATGCCCAGGCCAGGCGACGCCACTGGTCCAAACGCTGGCCAAAAGGCGTCATATTCAATCGGAGAAATGCACAATTTTTGACTTCCTTAACTCGTAGCTCTGTTGCGCCAATTACGAGTAATGTTATCACATCAGGTGTGCAGAGGTGGGAGAAGTACTCAGATCTTGTAGTTAAGTAAAATACCATAATGTATGAATACTCTGTCACAGTAAAAGTCCTGCATTTAAAATGTTCCTCAAGTAAAGTGGAAAGTATTATCATCAAAATATAGTGAAAGTAGCAACAGTAAAAGTAGTCATTGTGCAGATTGGTCCATTCCAGAATAATATATATGATATGTTTAATAATGATTGATCATGAAAGTGTTCTCAAAGCTGGTAAAGGTGCAGCTAGTTTGAATGACTTTGTATACTGCAGGGTAGCTTGTGGATTTACTCCAGGTGGAACTAAAGTCTGATTTAACACTTGATTATATTTCACATCATTCATCCACATCTGTGAAGTAACTAAAGGTATTAAATACATGTTGTGGAGGAAAAGTACACCATTTACCTCTGAACTGTAGTGGAGAAGAAGTACTAAGTAGCAAAACATTTAAATGTAAAGTACAAGTACCTCAGCATTTTACTCAAGTACAGTACAATATAATAACATAATTACATATTTTATTTATTTATTTCACATGTAAATAAAGCAATGTTAATTCGGTTAACAATTTGTTTAGTTTTTCCCTTTCAAAAATAACAAAAAGTACCTACAAGAATACCGTTAAAGTACCGGATCGATAAGCAGTTTCGATAAGAGTAGTAGTACCGTTAAAAACCTTAGCGATACCCATCCCTATATATTACACAAGTAAAGTGTTCAGAGAATGAAATGTTGCTTTACGAATTTCAACACTTGATGCTGTCCCCTTGATTACAATTTCAGATACCTGTATTTGCCTAACTGAATTAGTTTAAAGAGAGAAAACATTTTTGACTAAAAGTTGACTAAAATGTAATTTTTCATCGACTAAAAGTTGACAAACGTTTTGAGTTTTCGTCGACTGAAACTAGACTAAAACTACGAAGGATAGGAATGACTATAATGTGACTAAAACTAATAACCATTTTCGTCTAAAGACTAAATCAAAAACAGCTGCCAAAATTAACACTGTTATGGATTATCAGAAATCATTTAAAAGTGACCCAGACACATTGGATTAACCTATGGATTAACCTTCAGCAGCGTTTTAATGTTTTAATGCCATTGAAGACAACTTTTGATCAGACAACGACAAAGGTAGGCCATATTGCCGTTTTAGCTACCTAGCGCCAAGTGTTGTGATGTCTGTTGGAAGATTGGAAGGTTGCGAGTTAAAATCCCGCCTGGAACACCACAACTAGTGTGCCCTTGATTGAGCCCTCAGTTACTCCAGGGAGAATGTCCCTGTAATTGGTAATTGTAAGTCGCTTTGGATAAAGGCGTCAGCTAAATGCAATGTAATGTAATCGCACAAGCTGATATCGCGATTGTGATTCGATTATTCGTGCAGCCCTAGTTCCCAATCATTTAGATGTGTTTTCACAGATAATAAACAGGAGGCTGATATAATGATGATCCTCAATAACAGAATGACGGTCACTGTTATTCAGGGAAAGATCATTGATTAGGACGCAGTAATGATGAGCTGCACATTTCAGACCTGAACATCTGACTGGATTATAAACTGATATTTATCCTCATGTTTTCTTTATTCAGACTGATGGGCTGCAGGTTGTCAGAGATCAGCTGTTCTGTTCTGGCCTCAGCTCTGAAGTCCAACATCCATCTGAGAGAGCTGAACCTGATTGAGAACGCTCTGCAGGATTCAGGAGTGGAGCTGCTGAGAGATCTTCTGGAGAGTCCAGACTGCAGACTGGAGACCCTCAGGTCAGTAAGGGGTCTCTGCTGGTTCAGCAGTATTGTATGAAACACAGGGAGGTGTTTCTCTCACTGGGGAATCACAACAGATCAGTAATGTTGTGTATATATATATATATATATCATCCATACATTTGTAAATGTTGTTTTGTTCACATTTGTATTTCTCTAAATGTAGTCTGCAGTCATAACAGTTGATTGTTTCCTAAAGAAACTATTATTCTTCCACTGTTAGTTGTTAAAGTAAATGTATGTTTTCTTGAATGGTCTGAATAAAGAAGGTCCTCTGAACTAATATTAGTTTTACATAAAGTTTACTTTCTGACATAGAAATGTTTATGTTCCCAATAGGGCGTCACGATTTGGTGAAAAAGTCATATTGAGATTATTGTGGACAATATTGAGATTTGTGATTTATGAACAAAGTCTGATATGTACTTGGTCAGGGAAAGGAAAGAGCACAGACAAATGATCATTTTGAAATCTGTGTTTCTCAAAGAATTGTTGTGGAGATCCAGCACTCACACAACAGGAAGGAATGAAACAGAGAGGAATCAATAAAACACAAACACAGATATAGCTGATCAGTAATTATTATTTAGTTGTTGCAACAAACAAACAATAATGGGGAACATCACCTGCTGCCACAGCAGCCAATCGCGGAACTGCCCCCCAATGAATACAAGAAACACAGGGCTAGATATACTTTTCTAAATGACACACGAACATGTTCCCTCAACATGTTTAACGCACACACATTGTCAGTTCTCCTAAACTTGGACATGTTCCAACCTTATACAGTCATACATGTTGCATCCTCTGAGTTCTACATGATCCCAGATTTCATGACCTTATTTAGCAGCTACCACACATGCCAATGTATACAACTGCTGGTGAAGAGTTTCAGCTGGTTGCCTATAGATGGGCCTCCTTCCAGCAAACCAAATGAACACCAACAGTCCACTATACTGTTGCTTAATACCATGTGACATTAATGAATATACCAGAAATACGCTGTGATAAACATTCTGCCATAACACTCCCTCCTTTTATTAATTAAGGTCACACAATCAAAAATAATAATTATTACAAATAACCTACTGAGTTCCACCCTCGAAAGCCCAAAATGACTTTCTGAAAAACATTTATCAATGGGTAATCATTTTACTCAAGGCAGAAGTCACAGGTCACCTGTACTGTACCTACTCACAAATAGCCAAAAAACCACCTTTTTTTATAACACAAAAAGTGGAAGAAAAGACAATTTGCGCTAATCTACTCTACTTAAATGGAAAATCATTTAAAAACCTCAGTATGCTTAAGAGGAAAAAATCTATTTGTCCCATTCAAGTTTAACAAACTTACATATATACATAATGAAAAATCTTCCAAAACACTTATAGCAAGATGTAACTGGCGTCCACTCGTTCTGCTTCTGTTATATTGTCCATAAACACTTCTTCAGGGTGTGCACGTTCCGATCTTCATGCGTAGCCTTTAGATGGAATTGTTATCTTAGCCTTCATGCTGTGTGTCCCATCTCATAGCAAAATCCCTTGATGACATCTGAAGCAACATCATTACCATTTGAATTGGATGGAACTGTAGTCAGAAAACTGAGACTTCTGTAAAAGAACAGTTAACGGTAGATCTTCTATATGTTCTCTGGAGTGTTGAGATTACTAATATACTTGGCTGTAAATCATCTCAGAAGTTTTGGGTTTTATTCTTCGTGTTGACCCAAACCCATAAGACAATAGCAGTAGAAGAATAGCTGGAAGTCATCCAGCTGCCTTCATTGATACTCCAGTCTGCCTCAGAATGATCCATCTTCCCTCCTCAAGATTGCAAGGGAAAACAGCTTTGACCTGGGTAGAAAATAGCACTTGCATTCTGGGTTAACAGCCTAAAGTCGACCACTAGGTCTTAGAGTCTTATCTATAATTTTTAAACTTCTTAAACCATGAAATGTTGTTTGTGTTGTGTTTTTACTTACCCACAATTTCCTAAACACACAACAAACATCTCCTGCAACATTGTTCAGCCACGGTGCTGAAACCAATCAGATCTCAACTTCGAACAATACATTTAATCATACCTGTCTTTAGCAGAACCCAATCAGGAGCTTAACCATGTAGGAAAAAAGTTGTTTAGGCAAAAAGTTGTTTCATTTGCCCTCTGGATCATGTGAGGGTTAAAAGATTCACGTGACAAGATTTTAAAAGACATCTGAAACCAATGTGTCACAGAAGAAATAATGAAAGATTTCACCTGGGATGGAAACAAAATATTATCAAATACATCTTAAAATTAAATTACTAAATTGAACAATAAACCCATTATACCCCTCCTGGAAACATTGTCCTCCAAACCATAGAGACCATGTTTCCCAAATAAGATACTTCAGAGTACCCATCTTCACATACAATGTTATTTCAAAGTCCTATGACTCATCATCAGGAACACCTAAAACAGGAAAACTTCTCCTGTCAAAAAGAATCAACAATGTTAAATATCAAGCTACATAGTCATCAAGCCATGCAGGGATCATGCAGAGTCAGACAAAGTTCATGCGTCATGTCTCACAATGGTTCAACTAATATGGCATAGTCAGAAATCCATTGCCAAAACCATTGTGTGCATCCCAAAATAAAATCACCTTTTGTCGGTGGGTCAGTGTTACTGTAACAGTCAGGAATTGACAAATCAATTCACATTCATTCAGTCTTTGCAAAGTCTAAGTCAGTCTCGAGATCTCATGTCCTATAGTAGTGCACTTTGATATTCTACCAGCTGGAGTTTTTACTAGTGACATCATTGTGTTGATGTCAAACAATGCAACAAAGTTTTTCCCGTGTTCGCAGCACAATTTTCTTCAGATGTTAAACAAACAAATTATCAATACACTTTTAATGTACTGCCCCTAGGAAACACAAAGCCTGACAAATGTTCTTGCAAGGCATCCCTAAGTGAACCTGCAGTGTCTTTTTAATTAATATTCAAATTAATCAATAATAATAACAATAGTCCTTTTATTAATTTGTTTACCCTTAGAAGTGAACATACTCATAATGTTACATCAGGATGTTAAACTAAGTTTAGCCAAATCAATCATACCAAACCATTTACAGTACCAGGTACTGAAGTAGATCATTATTACTGTATCACATTTAACTGGTGATTGAACAAAAAAGCCTCTTTGTTTACATCATGCAAACCACTAACACATTTTTCCAAGTTCAGCATCAGCCTTCGTTACTCTAAAATTACGTTTTAAATAGGAATATTAGAAATGGAACAAATATTCAATCTTCAGAAATGTCTCAATAAATGTCTATCTAGTGAATAGCCAACATATTTAAAAAATGTCAGATATAAAAATAAGCCTAAATACTCCTTTACTATCAAAGTCTAAAGCTAGACCTAAGGTGAACAGTTTTGTAATAGACAATTTAATCTAAAAAACAAAACTGGACTTGTGTTTTGTTATTTGTTCTTCAAAATACATTAGTAAATACTTTGTGAAGTATTCACAATATAACTAACCCTCTCTAGGATATCAAATCAGTTCATCTTTAACCAGATACTATTTCCCTATTTATTTTTAGTTCATGATAACAATGGTATAACACCACACGTTTTACCCATAGCTAGTTTATATTGTCAAGATTATTCTGTGTGATATAATAATCAGATGTCTTGTATGCTAAAATAAAGGATATTAAACTTTAATCTTTTCAGTATTCCAGACCATCGTTAAACAAGCAGCCTCTTTTCTTAAACACTAAACATAATGTTCTACACCACCCTCTGGAAAACTCTTGCACAGTTATGCTGTAAAATCATTGCATGATTTCTTCAGAGTCTGAACAGTCTGAGACAAGCCTGTCTCAAGATCTTGTCATAATGAGAACAGTCAGTGATTCGTTGTCCTCTGCAGCTGTAGTCAGTGGCAGGGTCCCCAAAAAGCTAGAACGGCCCTGGTCAGTGGGCTCAAGGAAACTCTCTCTGGCATCTGGAGGGAAGGAAACTCTTGGATCAATGTGGTACAATCAGCAGACACACGTTGTCCTCTGCACAGTAGAAATCCCCAAAACTGCAGTTCCTCTTCACACCACTGTTGCCTTGACAACGAGGCACAAGCAAAATGTCAAAACCTCCTCAGAGATGCGTTCTTTGCACACTTCTTCTGTTTCTGTAGTGAGCAACATTTCACCAACACACTGATTCAGAGTACAACCCAAAGGTGGCGCATAACTATCCAGTGCTGCTGTAATCACAGCCAATCAGCTACTAGAGAAAAACTCAATTTAAATCTCTCCCCCAACGGGTTACAAAATGGCTGAGTGTCCATATGGTCAGGAATGCTGAAACATGTGAATGTTAAAACAAACTAACGGTGGTAGTTTACCCAGATTCTTTACTTCATCAAAAGTAGTAAAACTACATTGTAAAATCTCTTTTGTCTAGTTGACGTCCTGCTTTTAAATTCTAGTCAGAAAAACATAAACATCATCTTTAAAATCTTCTTAAATTTGAAACCAAAAAGGTATTCCTTCTCCACCATGATCATTTCAACATCAAAGTCCATAAAACTGATGATTTATCTTTAAAAACCATGAGGAATGACAGTTCTCATAAAACACTATTCTTCTTTACTTCAGTTCTAAGTCAAATGAGCAAAACAAGGAAACCCTCCTTAACCACTATAGACTCCTTTTATCTACTTGCCTATTCTATTCATTTTCTAATTATGTATCTAAGTTGTGTTACAAGCATGGTTAGGTTGTAATAATACAAAACATCAAGTAACTGTATTCAATCCGCGCTATATTTGAAACCCCAAGTAATCTGATTACAGTTAATGAATATATTTTTGGAACACTTAAAGGAATTCTTGGTGGAAAAGTTTCCTCACAAAATGTAATCTTCATTACTAAAGCTGAAACCTAAAGAAATCATCACGGAACAGTTTTCTTTCCTCATCACTTAATTGTTTCAATAAAAACAAAAAAGCATTGTGAAAACTCCCACTCTTGAGAACATCTCAACACTTTATTCCATCTAAGCATGAATGTTTATGACAGACACGCCATATATTCCAAGAATAAATATCTCTGGGCCCTAAAGAACAATCCATTAATCCAAAACGGTCTTTAATGATATCAATTGTGAACTTTCTTAATATTAATTGTAAATTCAACGTATGTTCTCTTTAGAACAAAGATAGGATAGTTGCAGCTGAAACTGGTTAATAGCAATTTTCTGTTAACCTAGATAAGCATGTTGTTCTTATATCTAGTATATATATATATATTTTATTTTATGTTACTCATAAAACAGTAAACCATAGGAACATTTTCCAGAATAGTAGTTTCTCTCTCTAGACTAAAACATCTTAATTCTAGGTGAAAATAAAAACTAAATCTTTTTATTTCAATATAGCTACTTCATATACTCAGTAAATCTCTTTTTACTTTCCCTTAATGTTACTGTATGTAATATAACTTTTTCCTTTGAAATATAATTAAGTACAATTCTTAGTTAATGACAAATACCATGAAATTCACAATGCAATGCAATGGTAACAATCAGTTCTCAAAACTTCTCATAAAAACCACAATGTGACGTAACTGTATCCTACAAAACTATGCTAAAAACAACAAATTATTGTTTCTTATTTATTTCAATATATCTACTACATCAAATCACACATTGATCTATTAATTTTCAATGTATTCACTCCAACTTCAGATCACTCATTGATCTTCTACTTCTTTTTTTTAACTCAACACTCAGCAGCCTTCTTTCAGGCATCAGAGAAAAGAACAAGCAGACACACAGCCGACAATTAGAGCATCTCCTCTTTTACAGAATCGGAAAGGGGGGATACTTTCACAGACAAATACAGACACACCCCGGCTGGAGCTCTCAGCCTTTTCAGGAGAAGGGGGCTTCTTTGACCAATAAGAAATTAAAACAACAAACTATGGTATACCAAAAACATTTAGCGCTTTATACTGAGTCTCTAACTCATTACGGCCTGACAAAACATGGTTTCCTCCACTTTTGTATTCAGTGAATTCACAGAGTCGCGAGCAGAGCTTTTTATATTTTTAACTCCCTCGACTCAGATCGGGCTTATTAATCTCTTAATTACCGAACGGACCGGAACAGGCATGACCCTCCACCCTGTTTTTGTGCACTTGGCTCGCAAAGCAAATTTGTATTCCTCAGCCAATAAATCTCTGAACCTTAAGACAAATCATCAGGATCTTCTCAGGCAGAATTCAAGACTACGAGCAAATACAGTGATTCCTCCAGCATAACATGTCCTTACGGCTAGCAAAGATCATATTCCCTCAGTCAAACCCTTAGCTTCTCAGGCAGACTACGAGCAGAATACAGTGATCTCTCCAGTATAACATAAAACAAGACCAACAAACAAAACAAACAACCATCAAACAGATTTCAGCTATACCTATGCCTTAAATCCACTCCTCTGTTTTCCTCTTAACCAATACAACTTCAAAAGTCATTTCATTCCAAATACGTTTTGCTTACTGTGAGTTGGTATTTCTTCTGTGGAAGTCTCAAGTCTGGTTTCTCAATTCCTTGAGATTTTACCACAGCCGTCTCAGGGCTGCCTGGCCAAGGGAGTTGAGACCCCCAGAGAAGGAACACAGCAACCTCCAGCATGGGCAATCTCGGTAGGACCTCCAAAATGTTGTGGAGATCCAGCACTCACACAACAGGAAAGAATGAAACAGAGAGGAATCAATAAAACACAAACACAGATATAGCTGATCAGTAATTATTATTTAGTTGTTGCAACAAACAAACAATAATGGGGAGTACATCACCTGCTGCCACAGCAGCCAATCGCGGAACTGCCCCCAATGAATACAAGAAACACAGGGCTAGATATACTTTTCTAAATGACACACGAACATGTTCCCTCAACATGTTTAACGCACACACATTGTCAGTTCTCCTAAACTTGGACATGTTCCAACCTTATACAGTCATACATGTTGCATCCTCTGAGTTCTACATGATCCCAGATTTCATGACCTTATTTAGCAGCTACCACACATGCCAATGTATACAACTGCTGGTGAAGAGTTCAGCTGGTTGCCTATAGATGGGCCTCCTTCCAGCAAACCAAATGAACACCACACAGTCCACTATACTGTTGCTTAATACCATGTGACATTAATGAATATACCAGAAATACGCTGTGATAAACATTCTGCCATAACAGAATCATAAACAAATCCAACAACAACAACAATATCTGAGTAGTAGGCTACTGTTTGGAAATAACTTAGAATTTGACTAAATAAATTAAATACCAAAATATATCTTCTTTGAAAATAAAGGTTTTTTCTTTCATACTTTCTGCACTACTATCCAGTAAATATAAGAACACATGCACATGTTCATTAAATAAGACATCTGGATGCCCAAACAAATGAGGATGTAACAGAGAACAGAGCAAGTAACAAAATGGGGCATATTTAGTGTAACCTCTACAACTGGAACAACATATATGTTAAATAAAAGTTGTTGAGAACACGGCGTGCAAAATATACGGGTCGTGCTGCAGCTAGATTTTCCTGTCCTCTGTTAGAAGGTGTCGGCGACAGACGTGCGAGGAAGAACGGCTTTCCACCGGCTGTTCCAATTTAAGTACTTTATTAGTTTCCAGGGTAGTGAATGGTACATGCAATGGTAATTGAATGGGTGTGGTATCTGTAATATAAAGATAAACAGGTATGAATAAACATGTATTATAGAGAGATAATGACCAGTGACATTGTTACACAGTAAATTAGGTGGATAAAGAAATGGCACAATTAGCTGGCCTATGCTGCCCTCTATTGGCCAAAGGACGCAACAGAATGGCGATAGAAGTGACACGTTATTACATAAAGTAATTAACTATTATAAACAATCACGCATGAACACATACAGGGATGCACACAATGAAGTCTCTATAATGACTACAATATAAAGAACACTGCATACATTGGCCCCTGCATCAACTTGGCGTAACATTGTTCATTATGCAGTGTGAGGGAGCGTGCCTGGTGCGGCCGCACCTCGTGCTGTCCCATAGTCAGCATGGCAAAGTCAGCGGCTATTGCTAACTGCCTTCTATTGCAGAGTAAGCTCTGTATTATGAACATTAACCCAAAATAACAGAACTAGGCAAGAATATATGCACTTACATTTTCATGCATGCACACGCATGTCCACAACACACAAAGTTAACACAACTCTCAATTGTCCGATGCTACTATTGTCCGTGCAATCCTGTTACGTCAACAAGTGCACGTTAGTACTGCAATATGGTTGAAACCATTCGGGCCTATGTTAGGGGGGCAAGGAATAGTCCAAGTAGTGGGGAGTTTTATACAAAAGTGATACCCACGTATCGCCAAATTACAGATGGAGCATTATTTTTGGCCACCAATGAACCTGAAAAGGATATTGCATTGTTTTTGTTACTTTCATTGCTATTGTTTACATTTTTTAAGTGTAATTTAACTCAACTTCCTGTTTTATTTAGACATGCTTTTATTTAGAAGGCGACTTTGCGCTATTAACAGGAAGCTACTGTTCCCAAAGAAAAACACTTGACGGAGATGAACGGAGATAAAGTACAGACATTAACGGAGATATCTACATTTAAATACGGCGATATCAAATGAAAAAGTTTACATGAAAGTATTAGCAAGAGGCACAAGGTTAGTGTTAACTAATATAAACATGTGTCCTGATTCGTTTATACTGTTTTATAACTTTGCGGTTCACTTGTTTAATGGTATGCTAAAGTGTTGCTAATATGGATGAAGCTTAACTGAGTTGTTGTGTTGTGTCTTTGTGTAGCTCTTACGTTGATTTTTGGAGTTTTCAATAAATTAGAAATCATCAGTCAAGTGTACGACCATCTTTCGGAGGGATGTGCTACACTTGGTGTTCCGGTTTCCTGTTGTTAGCATTCCAGCTTCACAGTAGCATGTAGCTAGCACATTCTTGTGTGTGTAGTTAAATGGAAAATAAAGTGTGGAGTTCCATATTAAACACATCGCCTCCGACTCCCATTCATCGGCTCTACACCACGCACATTTCTTTATTTCATTAAATCACAGCCTGTTGCGGTTATGTAATCGCACAAGCTGATATCGCGATTGTGATTTGATTAATCGTGCAGCCCTAGTTCCCAATCATTTAGATGTGTTTTCACAGATAATAAACAGAAGGCTGATATAATGATGATCCTAAATAACAGAATGACGGTCACTGTTATTCAGGGAAGGATCATTGATAAGGACGCAGTAATGATGAGCTGATCATGTTTTCTTCATTCAGTCTGAGGCGCTGCAGTTTGTCAGAGATCAGCTGTTCTGCTCTGCCTCAGCTCTGAAGTCCAACATCCATCTGAGAGATCTGGACCTGAGTCACAACACTCTGAAGGATTCAGGAGTGGAGCTGCTGAGAGATCTTCTGGAGAGTCCAGACTGCAGACTGGAGACTCTCAGGTCAGTTCACTGACTCTCTGTTACTGCTGGAGATCTCACATGTTTCATTAGTTATTCAACTTATTCTTCTACATATATATAACATCCATACGTTTGTAAATGTTGTTTTGTTCACATTTGTATTTCTCTAAATGTAGTCTGCAGTCATAACAGTTGATTGTTTCCTAAAGAAACTATTATTCTTCCACTGTTAGTTGTTAAAGTAAATGTATGTTTTCTTTAGTAAATGGTCTGAATAAAGAAGGTCCTCTGAACTAATATTAGTTTTCACATAAAGTTTACTTTCTGACATAGAAATGTTTATGTTCCCAATAGGGCTTCACGATTTGGTGAAAAAGTCATATTGAGATTATTGTGGACAATATTGTGATTTGTGATTGAATGAACAAAGTGTAATATGTACTTGGTCAGGGAAAGGAAAGAGCACAGACAAATGATCATTTTGAAATCTGTATTTCTCAAAGAATCATAAACAAATCCAACAACAACAATATCTGAGTAGTAGGCTACTGTTTGAAATAACTTAGAATTTGACAAAATAAAATAAATACCAAAATATATCTTCTTTGAAAATAAAGGTTTTCTCATACTTTCTGCACTACTATCCAGTAAATATAAGAACACATGCACATGTTCATTAAATAAGACATCTGGATGCCCAAACAAATGAGGATGTAACAGAGAAAAGAGCAAGTAACAAAATGGGGCATATTTAGTGTAACCTCTACAACTGGAACAACATATATGTTAAATAAAAGTGATACCCAAAGTATCCAATTACAGATGGAGCATTATTTTTGGCCACCAATGAACCTGAAAAGGATATTGCATTGTTTTTGTTACTTTCATTGCTATTGTTTACATTTCTTAAGTGTAATTTAACTCAACTTCCTGTTTTATTTAGACATGCTTTTATTTAGAAGGCGACTTTGCGCTATTAACAGGAAGCTACTGTTCCCAAAGAAAAACACTTGACGGAGATGAACGGAGATAAAGTACAGACATTAACGGAGATATCTACATTTAAATACGGTGATATCAAAAGAAAAAGTTTACATTAAAGTATTAGCAAGAGGCACAAGGTTAGTGTTCACTAATATAACATGTGTCCTGATTCGTTTATACTGTTTTATAACTTTGCGGTTCACTTGTTTAATGGTATGCTAAAGTGATGCTAATATGGATGAAGCTTAACTGTAGTTGTTGTGTTGTGTCTTTGTGTAGCTCTTACGTTGATTTTTGGAGTTTTCAATAAATGAGAAATCATCAGTCAAGTGTACGACCATCTTTCGGAGGGATCTGCTACACTTGGTGTTCCGGTTTCCTGTTGTTAGCATTCCAGCTTCACAGTAGCATGCAGCTAGCACGTTCTTGTGTGTGTAGTTAAATGGAAAATAAAGTGTGGAGTTCCATATTAAACACACGCCTCCGACTCCCATTCATCGGCTCTACACCACGCACATTTCTTTATTTATTAAATCGCAGCCTGTTGCGGTTATGTAATCGCACAAGCTGATATCGCGATTTGATTCGAGTAATCGTGCAGCCCTAGTTCCCAATCATTTAGATGTGTTTTCACAGATAATAAACAGAAGGCTGATATAATGATGATCCTCAATAACAGAATGACGGTCACTGTTATTCAGGGAAAGATCATTGATTAGGACGCAGTAATGATGAGCTGCACATTTCAGACCTGAACATCTGATTGGATTATAAACTGATTTTTATCCTCATCATGTTTTCTTTATTCAGACTGGAGCTGCGGTTTGTCAGAGATCAGCTGTTCTGCTCTGGCCTCAGCTCTGAAGTCCAACATCCATCTGAGAGAGCTGGACCTGAGTGCAACTCTGCAGGATTCAGGAGTGAAGCTGCTGAGAGATCTTCTGAGAGTCCAGACTGCAGACTGGAGACTCTCAGGTCAGTTCACTGACTCTCTGTTACTGCTGGAGATCTCACATTTTCATTAGTTATTCAACTTGTTCTTGTACATATATATAACATCCATATGTTTGTAAATGTTGTTTTGTTCACATTTGTATTTCTCTAAATGTAGTCTGCAGTCATAACAGTTGATGTTTCCTAAAGAAACTATTATTCTTCCACTGTTAGTTGTTAAAGTAAATGTATGTTTTCTTTAGTAAATGGTCTGAATAAAGAAGGTCCTCTGAACTAATATTAGTTTTACATAAAGTTTACTTTGTGACATAGAAATGTTTATGTTCCCAATAGGGCTTCACGATTGGTGAAAAAGTCATATTGAGATTATTGTGGACAATATTGAGATTTGTGATTATGAACAAAGTGTAATATGTACTTGGTCAGGGAAAGGAAAGAGCACAGACAAATGATCATTTTGAAATCTGTATTTCTCAAAGAATCATAAACAAATACAACAACAACAATATCTGAGTAGTAGGCTACTGTTTGAAATAACTTAGAATTTGACAAAATAAATAAACACCAAAATATATCTTCTTTGAAAATAAAGGTTTTTCTTTCATACTTTCTGCACTACTATCCAGTAAATATAAGAACACATGCACATGTTCATTAAATAAGACATCTGGATGCCCAGACAAATGAGGATTTAACAGAGAAAAGAGCAAGTAACACAAGCATAAGCATATTTAGTGTAACCTCTACAACTGGAACAACATATATGTTAAATAAAAGTGATGCCCAAAGTATCTCCACATTACAGATGGAGCATTATTTTTGGCCACCAATGAACCTGAAAAGGATATTGCATTGTTTTTGTTACTTTCATTGCTATTGTATACATTTTTTAAGTGTAATTTAACGCGCTTTATACACACATATACATATATATATACATATATATATATACAGTGCAATAATTCTTTCATGCTAAATGAAGCTCTGTTGCTTGGATATCACTAGATCCTGTTACAGCGTAATATAAAAGTACATAACGATTGATGTGTAAATTAGCATAATTACTAGCTAGCCGCTAGCTGCTAACTGCCGCTCGTTAATATCAAATCTATCATAACAATCCATTACCATGCTGTCATGAACGTGCGGTGCTGTTACGTGTATGCAAATTGACGTGCTTGATGTGAACGAGCATTTTGGGGGCATGGTTAAAGTTGCACATGCGCAATGAGCGCACATACGGGTACTTCTCAGGCATGCCGGGTAATCTGTGATGTTTCGGTCTCTCAAAAGTTGGGCCATTTTATCATCATGTGCGAATGAGCAACTCTCATAGGAATGAATGAGGCCCCGCCTCCCACGCTGTATCCAGTTCTTATTATACATCCATGGCGTACTCCGTTTGGAGAAATTTCGAGGCTGCACATGAGTAGACTCCGCGGTCTTAAAATCCACAATGCTTTGCGCACGGTCCAATTTCCCCAAATCTGTGGCGGAAGATGTAAGGCGGGGCCTCTCATATGACGCACACCTGCACACTTGCTAGCCTGTTCCACTCTTCGTTTTCCGAATGCCAGGAAGTATTCTTGCCTCGCTTCTGAAGCAAGATGCTCGGCAGACATGTGCTACCAAGCAAGCGTACTCGACATTGAGAAACACCCCGTCTTTCGGAGGGATCTGCTACACTTGGTGTTCCGGTTTCCTGTTGTTAGCATTCCAGCTTCACAGTAGCATGCAGCTAGCACGTTCTTGTGTGTGTAGTTAAATGGAAAATAAAGTGGAGTTCCATATTAAACACACCTCCTCCGACTCCCATTCATCGGCTCTACACCACGCACATTTTATTATTTTATTACAGGGATGCAAACTTGTCACCTTTCGGCGAAATTCGCCGTTTTGATTCCAAAATAGGTTGTTTGTGTGATTCATGTAGATCTGCAATAAAAATATTTTTGGGGTATGGGGGGGGTCTGGGACCCGGAGTAATCTGCGGCCGCGAGCTGTTATGTGCCATCATGACACGCATGGTGTTCTTTTTTATATATTATAATGAAGCGCGAGCTGTGTGCTCGAGTCTTCCTGCCTGTCGGCTCTGCTCATGGATGTATAATAAGGCTCTGCCGCTCCGCAATGATGGTCTAGCTTAATTAGCTACATTACCTACGGTGCGTTTTAATATTAACTGTGCGGTCCGGAGTCACTGTGGCACAGACTGGACCGCTGGTGAACAGCTGTTAGAACGGGCCATTCAGGTGTTCAGAGCAGAGCCCTGTTGGAGCGGCAGAGCGTGATGTGAACTGAAAAGTGTTTCTGTCGCAATATTATTTAATGAATCGTTGAGCTAGCTAACTAGATTGTCACTATCTGCTAAGTTAGCTTTAGCCTCGTTTTCAAATAGTTTCTTTCATAGCCTATAAACGGAGGTGGTATAAGTATATATCTTGTACTTGAGTAAAAGAAGAAGCACTCAGATCTTGTACTTGAGTAAAAGTTGAAGTACTCAGATCTTGTACTTGAGTAAAAGTAGAAGTACTCAGATCTTGTACTTGAGTAAAGTAGAAGTACCAGAGTGTAGGAATACTCTGTTACAGTAAAAGTCCTGCATTCAAAATGTTCCTCAAGTAAAAGTAGAAAAGAATTCTCATCAAAATATAGTGAAAGTAGCGACAGTAAAAGTAGTGATTGTGCAGATTGGTCCATTTCAGAATAATATAATGATATGTTTTATAATGATTGATCAGTAAAGTTTCTCAAAGCTGGTAAAGGTGCAGCTAGTTTGAATGACTTTGTATACTGCAGGGTAGCTTGTGGATTTACTCCAGGTGGAACTAAAGTCTGATTTAACACTTGAATACATGTAGTGGAGTAAAAGTACACCATTTACCTCTGAACTGTAGTAGAGTAGAAGAAAGTAGCAAAACATTGAAATACTTAAATAAAGTACAAGTATCTCAAAATTGTACCCAAGTATAGTACTTGAGTTTTATGAACTTAGTTACTTTTCACCACTGGCTATAAAGATAGAAAGACTAAGCCTTGCACAGAGGCATGAAAATACATTTTCAAAATGCTCAACAGTCCTGCCAAAATTATAAACTGACTGCTACACAATTAAATAAATGTTTAATATATTTCTATTAGATGTGACTCTTTGGCGTTTCTGTTATTATTAACACTGCTGCTTTAATTGTTCTGACAGCTAAAATCCTCTGTTATTCCTCATTTTAAGCCGATATTCCATGGGGTCGGGGGCTCGGATCCTTGTCACCTTTTTCATCGCACAAGCTGATATCGCGATTGTGATTCGATTAATCGTGCAGCCCTAGTTCCCAATCATTTAGATGTGTTTTCACAGAAAAACAGAAGGTGATATAATGATGATCCTCAATAACAGAATGACGGTCACTGTTATTCAGGGAAGATCATTGATTAGGACGCAGTATGATGAGCTGCACATTTCAGACCTGAACATCTGACTCCATTATAAACTGATTTTATCCTCATCATGTTTTCTTTATTCAGTCTGAGGAGCTGCAGCTTGTCAGAGATCAGCTGTTCTGCTCTGGCCTCAGCTCTGAAGTCCAACATCCATCTGAGAGATCTGGACCTGAGAGGAAACACGCTCTGAAGGATTCAGGAGTGGAGCTGCTGAGAGATCTTCTGGAGAGTCCAGACTGCAGACTGGAGACTCTCAGGTCAGTAAGGGGTCTCTGCTGGTTCAGCAGTATTGTATTAAACACAGGGGGGTTTCTCTCACTGGGGAATCACAACAGATCAGTGATGTTACCCCCTGACTGCAGGCTCTTTCATTCTTCCATCAACTATAGAAGACCAGCTGAACATGCAAAGCCACATTTAGTAATCAACTCTCTCACAGACACATTGGATTTTACTGAGGAGTGGAAAGGTAGTCTGTTTTTTATGTGATGTTTATAGTTTCTAGACTAATGACTGGTTACTTCCTGTAATGCAGCTGAGAGCAGTCAGTCGTAGTGTTTGCAGAGAAGATATGATGGGATGTAAAGCATGAGATCAGTCAGGACTCTGAAGCTGACTAACTCAAAGAACAAACACTTATTTTAAACTGGATCTAAAACTGTTGGATTGTGTTCATCCCTACAGGATCAGATATGATGAGACGATCACAACCAGATCCAGAAGACCTGTGAGTACTGAATATCCTCCATTCATCTAGATATGAAACTCTTTCATGGAGCATGACCTCAGAGGAAAACAACACTTGTTTTCTCTCTTCATCATTTGGCTGTTCTCTTAATGTTTTATTATCATCATTATTCTCTCTCTCTCTCTTTCTCCTCTCAGGTGACAGGAAGTGAAGACACACAGAGAGGTGAGAGGTCGTACCGTGTGAAGTTTATTTATTGAGGTTTCACCACGAAATACATTTAGTTATTGGTTATGGTTTTTATTGAAAATAAAAGTCCTGCATTCAAAATGTTCCTCAAGTAAAAGTAGAAAAGTATTCTCATCAAAATATAGTGAAAGTAGCGACAGTAAAAGTAGTCATTGTGCAGATTGGTCCATTTCAGAATAATATATATGATATGTTTTATAATGATTGATCATGAAAGTGTTCTCAAAGCTGGTAAAGGTGCAGCTAGTTTGAATGACTTGTATACTGCAGGGTAGCTTGTGGATTTACTCCAGGTGGAACTAAAGTCTGATTTAACACTTGATTATATTTCACATCATTCATCCACATCTGTAAAGTAACTAAAGGTATTAAATACATGTAGTGGAGTAAAAGTACACCATTTACCTCTGAACTGTAGTGGAGTAGAAGTACAAAGTAGCATACAATGGAAATATTCAAGTACAAGTACCTCAAAATGTTACTTAAGGACAGTACTTGAGTAAATGTACTTAGTTGCTCTCCTGATCTGTAAGGCTCTCCCAACATATGCAGGTTAGCATCCGGCAGCTTCTATGTGCTGGGGACCCGTACTGTACATTTCTATCATCACACTTTGGGCTCCTCAACATCTCTGTGTTCCCAGCAGGACTCTCTGAGCTGCAGACACATTCTTTCTGTGACTTTGATCCAGCTATTTGGAGCATAAAACTGAAGCTGTTCTCCATGTTCAGGAACTCTGAGTCCTGCGGCAGGAAGCGGTCCTTCTCTCCAAGAACTCCTGGACCCAGGCCTGCAAGCTGGTCCAGAACCAGAGTCCAACCGGTCGACCTCGTGAAGTTAAACTAAACTACACAATTATTAAGGATCATGTTTAAAGGTCCCCTATTATACTGTTTTTCATCAATATATCACAGGTCTCAGATATATCCAGAACCTGTCTCTGATTGGCTGAAACACCAAACAGATCATTGCAGCATTACCCATAATCCCCTCTGTTTCAGCCTGTTTCCAAAGTGCTAATTCTCTGTCTCTTACTTTAGATGAAAATAAGGAGCCCCTCCCCACGCCCCTCAGAGAGATATTTGGTTACAAAGAACTCAATGGTGCTCTAGGAGGAGATTCAGGTGATACGGTGGTGGGGGGGGGTTACCTTGGTTGGTGATTGGCTAATGGTTACACAAGACAAAAAACGTTTTAACGTAGAAAGAGACATTTTGATACCCAACCCGGCTGACTCAAGGGCCAGTATAGCCCCGCTGTATTCAGTAGTTTCTCTGACTACGGTCAAAGCAGATACTTGTGGAATATAAAAATTAAACTATAAAACCTGTAATAAGAATTACTCAGAATACTTTCTTTAGCATTTTATTACATTTTCTTTTACAAATATTTCAAATGTTTCTATCCGAGTGCTTTTCTCATGAATTATCCATAAATCTTGGACTTTTTTCCTGTGTATTTCATAATCTTAAAGGATATTGATTTCATGTTTTTGTATTTGTGGGAAACGGTATTTCGATCTCTCTGTCTGTACCAACCCAGTCTCACGGCATTTCGTGTTATAGTCACGACATTTAATCTATTGATTCGTGTTCCCAACACGAATTCCCCTTTTTTTCGTGTCACACAGAACGATTTTAAAAGCAAAGTATTTCTATTGGTAGTATGTTTCGTGCCTGCAACACATTTTTATCCGGTCGGGTCTCGGAAGACGGGAAGCGTGTGTTCATAAAAACATGTTCTACTCAATATCAAGCCACGATTATTGTTTTTATTTTAAATCTTATAATGTCGGACTTTTTTTTGCCGTCAGTGAGGAAAGTAAATGGGCTCAGAGCCTCAGAATACTGAAATCTGTATTTTATAAATCTTTTTTTCCTTCTAATTTGTTATCCTTTTCTAAATAACACACTGTTATTTACTCGACAATAACACACAATTATCCTTGTTTTTATTTATTCGTTTAATTCCATCATCTCAGGCTTTTTAGCCGTTCCTCAGGAACTGAATTTCAAAATAAAGTCACTGGAAACAGACGTAGACCTATAAGGGACATTTCGAGCATGAAATGCCGTGAGACTGGGTTGGTCTAGTGTATGTTTTTGTATTTGTGGGAAACTGTATTTCGATCTCTCTGTCTGTACACACCGCTGAGGTTTCCATATTAAGTTGAATAATTAAAACGAAAGTTAATATAATCAAATATATTCTTGTATAACCCACAATGAAAATGCATTATATTTCATGTTGTTCTGTAATCATAGTATATACAAACATAAGTGGTTTGTAAATTAAGTTTAAGGCCTATTATAGTTTATCACTATGGGTGTCACTGTTTAAAGAGGGCAGACAGTTGTCTTCACTCACAGCAGGCTGTACAGAGGAGACCCCTGACTCAATGGAAAAGTACTGGAGCCCTAAAATGTGTTTAGGCCACACCATAGGAGAATATGTCTGCACATGTCCCGTCCTGCACACCAGAGGTCATGACCTTCTCCCACGTATGAAGGAGGTGTCTTTGGTTTTCGGTCCTTGTGTGAATCATAAAAGCACTAGCTGAGAGTGAGAAAGCTCCAGAGCGGGATTTTCACTGATAAATTCTCTCAAATTGGTTTTGTTTGACTGTTTTACTAAAATCAACGGAAGAGGGCCGTTGAAATTAATATCCCAACTGAAGAGGGCCAGTTGAAGTTGAAATTAATATCCCAACTGAAGAGGGCCAGTTGAAGTTTGAATTTAATGTCACAACTGAAGTGGGACAGTTGAAGAGATTTACAAAATAGAATAAATGTAAAACTGTGAATTGAGGATTCATATTAGTAATTGACCACAGCATGATATGTTTTGTATGATTGTCATAAAAACCCTGTAAAGTGTGGACCATTTTCTTCAAATAAAATCATCCCACCCTTTTGGATTGGGATAACTTAAAATAAATCTGCGCTCTCCTCTCCTGCTTTAAGGTAAGATTGCACAACTGACACATTACATTACATTGCATTTAGCTGAGGCTTTATCCAAGCGACTTACAATAAGTGCATTCGACCAAGAAGATACAAACTTGAAGAAAACAATCATATAAGTACATCAGGTTCATAGAGACAAAAAATGTCAAGTGCTACTCAACTGGCTTTAGATAAGCCAGTCCTTTGTTAGTATATAAGTGCTTTGTTCGTAATTCTATCGCTCGAAGTGGAGTCGAAAGAGATGAGTTTTCAGTCTGCTCCGGAAGATATGTAAGCTTTCTGCTGTCCTGATGTCAATGGGGAGCTCATTCCACCATTTTGGAGCCAGGATAGCAAACCCACGTGTTTTTGCTGATGGGAACTTGGGTCCCCTCGCAGTGCGGTGCAGCGAGCCGTTTGGCTGATGCAGAGCGGAGTGCACGTGCTGGGGTGTATGGTTTAACCATGTCCTGGATGTAGGAAGGGCCAGATCCATTCACAGCATGGTACGCAAGTAGCAGTGTCTTGAAGTGGATTCTAGCAGTTACTGGAAGCCAGTGAAGGGAGCGGAGGAGCGGCGTGGTGTGGGAACATTTAGGAAGGATGAAGACCAGACGAGCCGCTGCATTCTGGATGAGCTGCAGAGGTCGGATGGCACATGCAGGTAGACCAGCCAGGAGGGAGTTGCAGTAGTCTAGGCGTGAGATGACGAGCCTGGACCAGAAGTTGCGTGGCTTTCTGGGTCAGGAGGGGACGTATCCTCCTGATGTTGTAAAGGGTGTATCTGCAGCAGCGGGTTGTAGCAGCGATGTTTGCAGTGAAGGACAGTTTGTTATCTAGGGTCACACCCAGATTCCTTGCAGTCTGAGTCGGGGAAACAATAGAGGTGCCGATGTTGATTGTTAAGTCAAGAGTGGGACAATCTTTTCCCGACACTCACACTTAGGCAGGGCCACACCTCATTACTGATACCAAATCCTACGGGATCGCTTAAATGGATTTAGTGTGTCGTCTGAATTGAAACAGCAGATAATTGAACCTAGTTCTTCAGAAGTTAGTAGAGGTGAGACCTTGCTGATCCAGGTGGGTCCGAGCCTGGCTGTAAATGTACATAGACTCAATAGCATCTGTTACGTCTATTAGTAGGTCTGATTAATTGCCGAATAATTAATACAGGATTAGAATACGGGAGACAGGGAGAGGACGGATGAGATGAAGGTAGGCGATGAAAAATATGAGGAGAAATGAAAAAGAAATGGAAAGTCTGGGTCTGACCTTGCTTCTCTGAGGAAAAATAAAAATGTTTGGTTGAACTGTCCCTTTAAAGACATCATCACAATGCTGGTCCCCCTTGAGGTGTCAGTTGGAAATTATTTCTGAAAAATCTGTCTTTTTTTCTGACTTTTTAAGAAAAAAACAGATTTTATTTCTCAACATTTTTACTTTTTCAGTAAAAATCGTAACAATTCTGACTTTTTCATTAATTAAAAAAAAAAAAAAAAATTCCCTCAAAATTCAGTTTTTCTCAAAATAATGATTTTTTTCAGAAAAAATTAGAATTCTGACTTTTTCAAAAAAATCCAGACTTTTCAAACAAATCTGAAATCAGACATTTTCAGTAAAATCTTTGTGAGCGTTATTCAGAGCTCATCTGTGTGTTTCACCCTCATGGGGAGTGAGGATAAACGTTACAAATGCATGAGTTTTGCAATAAAGGATTTCTAAATCGTTGTTTTGGTTGAACTGTCCCTTTAGAAACAGAAGAGATCGTTTCCATAGCAACCTAAAAAAAAGACACACATGCGGATGCTTTCAAATGTATTTATTCATATATAGGAATAAAAAAATGAAAGGGAATGAAATAAAGTTGTCATTAATTTATTAAAATATCAAACAGATGTAGGTTACAGCTTGACTGATGATTCTAAAATGGGTTTAAACAATTAATTTGGTGGAAAATAATGACTTTATTTCCTAGAAATCGTTAGTTAGCACTAAATGAAAGTTTAAATTAGCCTTCTTTGGGAAGCTGCACATAATCTTCATCATCCTCTCATCATCATCATAATGCTTTTCCCCCTTAAAGTGTCAAGTGGCAATTTTAGCACATCAACTCCAGAATAAAAGAAAACAATTGGTATTTAAAATTAAATTAAAACATAGTGTGCAGACATTTACATATGCAATAAATGGATATATACACAAACAGCTGGTTTAAATTATTTATGAATAAGGCTTTTATATCAACAAGCTGGAGACGTCTGAACAGAAGCAGTGAGTCTGCGGTTAAACCAGAATAACTAACACGTGTCATTAAATGTGTTTTATATTACATACATTACATTATAATACATGCAGAGCCTCTCTGTTCAATTAAAACCCAAAGAAAATAACATTTTCAAGGTTAGGTGTATACAAATGCATGCTGTTTAATAAAACAAACAACAACAAAGCCAGTCTGAAATGTTTGTAAATACATTAAAACACCCAAAAAATGGGATCAAAAGAATCAGAAACGCAGGAGAGCTCCGACATAAAGACGGTACGACTCAGTTCCTAAAGTTTGACTGCATTATTACTTTGTTTAGTGACGGTTCATTCTGCTAGGGTCGAGTATCAGGGAGATCTCACTGATTATAATTATCCATATTTATTTTTATTAAATCCTATGAATAATATATTTCCCTTTTATCGTATTTTCGACTTCATCCAGATCTCAGGTTCCAGCATCACGTGATCTTTGGTGCCTTATAGAGACTAGAAACACAAACAATGCTGCAATGTAACTTTCCTTAATTATAATGTGTTGCTGTTGTACAAAAGAGAATTCATTTAAAAGGTTGTTTTAATACCTTCAGATGAGGATTAGGGTCGCATGTGAAAAATACAAATTCTGACTTTTGGTCCAAATTATGACTTTTCAGAAAAATGTGACTTTTTCAGTAAAATTAAGAAAATGTTACGCAAACTTGTAAGTGAAAAAGTACTTGGAAATTAACTGGATCTTGCTTCTGAGAATATCTCTGAATATATCTAAAGTTATGAGAAATGTAAAATCTCTAAATTATAAAAAAAGACTCCTATTATTTTCTTTGGTGAATGTTATTAACTTCCATTCTTTCAAGGACTATTGCAACACCTCGCTTCTGAATAATTCCCCAATTAGTTCTTATTTAATTTAATGATACTCAACCCCATTATTCCCTAAAAATACAGATACTTGATTTAGAGTTTTCCTGATGTGTCTAATGTCAAAGAAGCGCGCCGTTATGAATAAGACATAAATCAAAGTGCAACAAAACATGTTGATTTTCTTCTAAATGAGGTGGTGGTTAAAAGATCTACAGGAAACTAAATGTCAACAACTAATGTGGAAAACGTTTTGATAGTCCAGATTTAAATAAACAAATGTGTGAGGTAGTTTGATTAAACATTAATATATTCAAAATGATAGACTACCTCTTAAATACCTCTACCTAAAATCTCTCGAAGCTACCTGAAGGAATGAATTTATCATTATTATTACGTTATTGTAAGTTTGCACGACTTTCCAGGACTTCAAAGTGGCAGTTTGTTACAGCAATGAAATGATGAAATACAAATCCTCACAACTTCTTAAACACACGATAGATTAATGCTAAAAAAGCAGTGTCCGCCATATCCAACAGCAGCAAGTGGAAGGATCAAATAAAATAAAAAAATGTGCCCTAATAGTTTTCTAAATGTCTTTTCGGGTCATCACTGCACCATGAAGGAGGAAAACGCCTCGGTGCTTTTGAGTCCGTTTCGCTCTATGATCTTCTCGATGGCGATGTAAGTTCCCGTGATGAAGCCGATGAGCCGATGAGGCTAATGGCGGCGTTTTTGATGGTGACAAGAGGCAAAAGACCCTCCGTGTGGAAAGTGATGATCTGCAGGATGGGCGGGAAGATCAGCGCCAGAAAACTGCTGCTGACCGAACCGACCAATGAGATGACGAGGTCCAGCTCTGGGATCAGGATGGCCAGAGCGCCTGGAGGAGAAGAGGAAAAGATAGAATAAAGAGTCCTCTCCTTCTGATGTTCAGGTGTATATCAGTATGTAGTGTCTCTACTTTAAAGAGTCCTCTCCTGCTGATGTTCAGGTGTATATCAGTATGTAGTGTCTCTACTTTAAAGAGTCCTCTCCTGCTGATGTTCAGGTGTATATCAGTATGTAGTGTCTCTACTTTAAAGAGTCCTCTCCTGCTGATGTTCAGGTGTATATCAGTATGTAGTGTCTCTACTTTAAAGAGTCCTCTCCTTCTGATGTTCAGGTGTATATCAGTATGTCGTGTCTCTACTTTAAAGAGTCCTCTCCTGCTGATGTTCAGGTGTATATCAGTATGTAGTGTCTCTACTTTAAAGAGTCCTCTCCTGCTGATGTTCAGGTGTATATCAGTATGTAGTGTCTCTACTTTAAAGAGTCCTCTCCTGCTGATGTTCAGGTGTATATCAGTATGTAGTGTCTCTACTTTAAAGAGTCCTCTCCTGCTGATGTTCAGGTGTATATCAGTATGTAGTGTCTCTACTTTAAAGAGTCCTCTCCTGCTGATGTTCAGGTGTATATCAGTATGTAGTGTCTCTACTTTAAAGAGTCCTCTCCTGCTGATGTTCAGGTGTATATCAGTATGTAGTGTCTCTACTTTAAAGAGTCCTCTCCTGCTGATGTTCAGGTGTATATCAGTATGTAGTATCTCTACTTTAAAGAGTCCTCTCCTGCTGATGTTCACGTGTATATCAGTATGTAGTGCATCTACTTTAAAGAGTCCTCTCCTGCTGATGTTACGGTGTGTATCAGTATGTAGTGTCTCTACTTTAAAGAGTCCTCTCCTGCTGATGATCAGGTGTATATCAGTATGTAGTGTCTCTACTTTAAAGAGTCCTCTCCTGCTGATGTTCAGGTGTGTATCAGTATGTAGTGTCTCTACTTTAAAGAGTCATCCCCTGCTGATGTTCAGGTGTATATCAGTATGTAGTCTCTACTTTAAAGAGTCCTCTCCTGCTGATGTTCAGGTGTATATCAGTATGTGTCTCTACTTTAAAGAGTCCTCTCCTGCTGATGTTCAGGTGTATATCAGTATGTAGTGTCTCTACTTTAAAGAGTCCTCTCCTGCTGATGTTCAGGTGTATATCAGTATGTAGTGTCTCTACTTTAAAGAGTCCTCTCCTGCTGATGTTCAGGTGTATATCAGTATGTAGTGTCTCTACTTTAAAGAGTCCTCTCCTGCTGATGTTCAGGTGTATATCAGTATGTAGTGTCTCTACTTTAAAGAGTCCTCTCCTGCTGATGTTCAGGTGTATATCAGTATGTAGTATCTCTACTTTAAAGAGTCCTCTCCTGCTGATGTTCACGTGTATATCAGTATGTAGTGCATCTACTTTAAAGAGTCCTCTCCTGCTGATGTTCAGGTGTGTATCAGTATGTAGTGTCTCTACTTTAAAGAGTCCTCTCCTGCTGATGATCAGGTGTATATCAGTATGTAGTGTCTCTACTTTAAAGAGTCCTCTCCTGCTGATGTTCAGGTGTGTATCAGTATGTAGTGTCTCTACTTTAAAGAGTCATCCCCTGCTGATGTTCAGGTGTATATCAGTATGTAGTCTCTACTTTAAAGAGTCCTCTCCTGCTGATGTTCAGGTGTATATCAGTATGTAGTGTCTCTACTTTAAAGAGTCCTCTCCTGCTGATGTTCAGTGTATATCAGTATGTAGTGTCTCTACTTTAAAGAGTCCTCTCCTGCTGATGTTCAGGTGTATATCAGTATGTAGTGTCTCTACTTTAAAGAGTCCTCTCCTGCTGATGTTCAGGTGTGTATCAGTATGTAGTGTCTCTACTTTAAAGAGTCCTCTCCTGCTGATGTTCAGGTGTGTATCAGTATGTAGTGTCTCTACTTTAAAGAGTCCTCTCCTGCTGATGTTCAGGTGTGTATCAGTATGTAGTGTCTCTACTTTAAAGAGTCCTCTCCTGCTGATGTTCAGGTGTGTATCAGTATGTAGTGTCTCTACTTTAAAGATCCTCTCCTGCTGATGTTCAGGTGTGTATCAGTATGTAGTGTCTCTACTTTAAAGAGTCCTCTCCTGATGTTCAGGTGTGTATCAGTATGTAGTGTCTCTACTTTAAAGAGTCCTCTCCTGCTGATGTTCAGGTGTGTATCAGTATGTAGTGTCTCTACTTTAAAGAGTCCTCTCCTGCTGAGGTTCAGGTGTGTATCAGTATGTAGTGTCTCTACTTTAAAGAGTCCTCTCCTGCTGATGTTCAGGTGTATATCAGTATGTAGTGTCTCTACTTTAAAGAGTCCTCTCCTGCTGATTTCAGGTGTATATCAATATGTAGTGTCTCTACTTTAAAGAGTCCCCCTGCTGATGTTCAGGTGTGTATCAGTTTGTAGTGTCTCTACTTTATCTAAAAGTAACTTCCATTCTTTCAAGGACTATTGCAACACCTCGCTTCTGAATAATTCCCCAAAAAGCTCTTATTTTTTCCAATGAATTCTTATTTAATCTTGATTAATGATACTCAACCCCATATATGCACTTTTAAGACCTTATAGACTCCAGCTGTGTTTTACAACAAAGATTTAAAGTTACAGATTACAGCCAATAAATCGGTTTATTCCAGACTGTTTCTGGCCCATGAAGCGAATTGGGGGACATCAAACATTGTCCTTTTTCACTACGATACTACTGTGTACTTTTAATGACACTCAATATGAATGCTAAGGCATTAATCCAAAAAAACAACATACTGTCACCACGAAAGAACATTAAAAGGCTTTATTTGAGAGAAGTCAGGCACGTGTTAACGTAACATAGTGGATCCAATAACAAAGGTATTGGATCCACTATGTTACGTTAACCCCACGGACCCTTCGGCGGGTCCGTGGGGTTAACGTAACATAGTGGATCCAATAACAAAGGGATTGGAACATATGTTACACCAGCATGAACAAAGCTAGAGGTGGTAGTGATTGTTTACATGAAAGTTGATCTGTAAGTTGTGGTAGTGCAATTATTGGTTATACTTTTAAAAAATCAGTAAGAAAAGATCAGTAAGAAAATACAAAAGGCAATTTGTGGGTTGAGAGTGGGAAGGGTGCCCGTATCACTCATGGCTGAATAAGGCACCTCTTGGTCCCTGATTGCCACTAGTTTTTTTGCTGGCAGGAATGGAAAGTGCAAGATTTCTCCAGATCTGTTGAGGGGAAAAAAGTTACAAAAACGGAATTGGGTATGCCGAGCAGATACAAATATGTAGTGTGATATGTCTAAGATACAAAAATACAATAAAGAAAGTTATGATCAAACAGTAGTACTAACCTGGAGTGGTTTCACCGCACTGTCTGAGATAATTCATGGCAGTCATGTACTCTGCTCCCAAAAAGGTTTCAAAACTTGTTCCAGCCGGAATCATCTGGAGACATTTGGTGGAGTCCTTGAAGAGGAGGTTTCTCCCTGAACCTGACTGGAACATCCTGAATGGGGCATCACTGACACTGCTACCAAACTTGGCCTGTAAACAAAAACAAAGATTTAGAAACAGACCTATTTACAAGGCCAGCATTTGACCCGGGTTTAGAGTTAAAACAATGCTGTTGAAAGTTAGAAAAAATGCATGTTTTATTCTTTATCTTATGCCTCATGACCTAAATCATCACTGACCTGCTGTTCAAGAAGGATTCGAACAACCTCGCTGTGGGTCTCCGGACGCGTCACCACAGCGTGGGCGGGCACAGCAGCCAGGTTACACTTGGCGTACTCTGAGACTTCCACTGGGCAGCCTGCCCAGGGCAGATCAGCTGGTAGTCATCAGCGTTTACTCCACTAGCCCATGCTGGACCATTGCCTTTGACAAGAAGAGGTGGAGGATGGTTTAGGTTTATATAAATAACACATTCATAGCTGAGATTAAGACAGGTAAGTGTCAGTCTCTCACCATTGCTGTTTTCTGGAACAATTGTGTGTTTTATGAAAGCAACGTCCCCGGCATCCTCAACCAAACACCTATAATGACATGCACAACATAACAACACAAAGATGAGGTGCTCTGGAAGAGAAAGTAAATACCATGGAAATACCTTTATTTGCTTTATTAGAGCAGAAGATTGATACCCCTGAATGTTAGGTAAAGGGCTAAAGTCAGGTGGAAGTTAGCTTAACTTAGCATAAAGAATAAAGCATAGGGAAACAGCTAGCCTGGCTCTCTTGAAAAGTCAAATAAAATGGTTTATTAGCAGCAAAGAAGTAATTAATTAAATGAATTAATACAAGATATCTTCAGTTTTTATGCCATACACCAGAGGTGGGAGTAAGTCCTACATGTGCAAGTCATGAGCAAGTCTCAAGTCTTGACCTACAAGTATCAAGCAAGTCCCAAGTCACTGTGGTGAGAGTCAAGCAAGTCAAGTCAAGTCATTGCTCAGGTCAAGTCAAGTCAAGTCAAGTCATATGAAATTCTGATAAATAAGCCCAGTGGTTATGAAAATGGATTCAACCCACACTATGATCTTCATTACATACACAGTTAATCATTTGAAATCTAATTTAGACCGATGACAATCCTATTAGATTCATATTAACCCCAGAACTGCAGACAATATAGCTAGGACTCAGTATAGCTAGGACTCAGTATAGCTAGGACTCAGTCAGTCTGTTCAAAAAGGCAGAATTCCAGGTAAGAAAATCATATATGGCATTTGCCATTACACATATTTAATTGAAATGTCTGTTAACACTAGAACCGCCAACAGCGTCAGCACCTACATAGTATATCATTTCCTTATAAACTAAGTAGGACGATTTAAAACTCACTTAATTGGGTTAATTTAGAAATTGCTTCAGTTTATCATCATAACAGATCAAAAAGTTCAGATTCATTTTACAATAAATCAAGGAATGATGCACTTCTACAAACAAAAACAACATAATTAAAACATTTAAACAAACTACTAAAAGTAGATGAACTACATGATTCAACAGTTTACAGTAACTTCTGATAATAACACAGGGGAAATAAACGAGGCATCTCTTTTCCTCTCTCTCTCTCTCCTGACAGCCCGTCAGTATCAGGGTTAGTCAAAATGAATCCCTTGGCGGTTCTAGTGTTCATTTACCGTTTTGTCTTCTCTTTGTAATGCTTAATCGATTTGAAACCAAGTCTAACGTAGCTTAAACTTAACGTTAGCTTTCTAGCTAACACAACACATTCACGCACCTTTCTCTGTGGGTTTTTTGTAGTGACGAATGAAGTTGGATGTTGTGGTGGTCGTGTCACTGATCTTTATGCTGCACACCCTGCATACCGCTGTTCTCTTCTTATTAGCGTCATCGACAACATAATCCTTGAATCCAAACTTCACTATTTTTGGAGTAACGCTAGCCGCTGCCATGTTAACTGACTCTCCTGCCGTCTAGTGGGTTGCCAGGTTTGCGCGCACGGCGCTATAATCACCCAATCACGTTTTTCGAAAAAACTAAACGTAATATCTCACTACAAAAACAAACGCAAATATTTAATTTTAAACAGTCAAGTCCTTTCAAGTCATCTGTCTCAAGCTTAAGTCAAGTCTCAAGTCATAAATACCAAGTCAAAGTCAAGTCAAGTCTTTTATCAATGTTAGTCAAGCAAGTCTCAAGTCAAAAAAAGACAAGTCAAGAGTCTGACTCGAGTCAAGTCATGTGACTCGAGTCCCCACCTCTGCCATACACAAACATATGTGTGTTTTGGGGTTTTATGAGGAGTTTGTGCTATTTCTTGGCTACCAGGATTGAAACTGAAAAAGGTTTGAATGTGGATGAATGTCCACTGTCCTTTGTCCTACCTAAAAGCTCCTGCGTAGCCGTTGTACTGCTCTTCAGCACTGGCACTGCACTTTGACTCATCTCCCACCGTCTTTCCACTGCCGGCACACTGAGAACAGAACGGAGAGCTGGGGTCTGATCCGGGGGCACAGCCGCTGCTGAAGAACTTGGCTGAGGAGAGGACGAGACGAAGGAGGCAGGTGTTACACTCAGAGGAAGGAAGGAAACTAATCATGGATCCTAAAACCTGCATTTCTAGTGCATGATTTTGGAGAAAACGTTATTGTGTTAATTGTGTTCCCTGAGAATTTAGTTTTTTCTCTAGGATCATTTCAATTTGTTCTAGGTCATAGGGAGGTGGTCGGAGTTGATGTTGGGTATGCAAACCACAGAACTGTGAAAACCTAAATGATCTGTTTTGTTTTGTTTCTTTGTTTTTTGGATCTTACATCTCAGAGATCCAAACAGTGTTGTCTTTGTGAAAAATAGTATTAATAGTCTTAAGCTTATCTAACCAAGCGCTTTGAGTTGTCTAAACGCACTAAAAACGTAAAAAAATGATGTTTAGTTCCTACAACTTTGTAAATACTGCGCATTCAATAAAAAAGGTCTTTATATTGTTGATCACAAACATAATCTTGGCAGCTTTGTCTTCTTCGTTACGTATTTGCACATGGGAAGAGCACACGGTCGCTTACTGAAGTCACAGTCTTGAGTCTGTTTGTGGATTTGACCCATGGGGATGTTCCAGCCAGCAGTTCTGCCGAGTCCAGTGTGGCAAGACCTGTGGCTCTTCAACGTGTCCCAGGTCAGACCTGAACTCTTCTTTACCACAGCAACAGCATAGTACGAGGCCGTGCCTGCAACAGTGGAAGTACAGAAGGACTCCAATTACAAACGTTTTGTGCAAGATCATTTGAAGTTATAGATAATTCAATTTCAAAGATCATCTGCTCTGTAATTTCCTAATCATTTTCACAAAGTGTTATTTAAGAGAATAAAAGGTTTTCACTCTGTACACTTCATTAGAATCAAATGGGGCTTCTCTTTTAAAAACTTGTTTTTCATTTGTAATATTGTGACATTAAAACCATGTTTTGGTCCTCAAGGCTGCATTTGATCACACACTCCTAATCTTTATGGTTCAAGTTAAAAGTACCAGGTAAATGTATGTTATTTTGTTATCAAATAAACTTATCAATATTTTAACATTTCATTTTACCTCCAGGGTTGCTGCAAAGATCTGTGGAGACAGACAGAGATCCAAATATTATGAATGTGTAACAGTTCAAACACAGGATTGTATGGGATGGTTTCTATGTAGGCCTCATACCTGCACTATACTGCTCCACCATAGCTGGCACCAGGCCGCACTTTCCTGCTGTGTACACCTGACCTCCATCCACTGCCATCGCATCAGCCTCTTTGCGCTACAGGGTCAAATATAGCATCAGAATAAAACACCACTGAATCAAAACTAAATAGATATTAAAGATATTCCCATATTTTCTTCATCAAGAGTCATACCATAATCTTTTTCACGCATTCTTCAACTGTGGTGGCATTCTGGCATTCAATGGCGGTGCTGTCATCACCCAGACTGTTGATGCTCCACATGTCACACTTGGTGGTCTCAGCGTGGCCCACAGCGCACCATTTAATTGCGGAGGAAGCAGAGCTTGCTGGCTCTGGAAGGTTACGTAACAAGAGTCAGTGTCTGCAACTAAATAAGTGTGTTTGAGGGATGGTTTGCAAGTTCTGGGAGAGACACTACAGGTGAATAGGGTACAAGGTTTACATTAGTATATACATGACATTTCTTCAGTAGATTGCTTATATTTTATGAGTTTTCTGAAATGTTTAAATGTGCAAATAAGGAATTATCTAATGCTAACTTTTGGTTTAGAAATGAAATCTTCAGATGCAAAAAGATTAGCAAAAGAAACACCTTCATGTTTAATTTGAATTATTTCTATCCACTAGTCTAACATGATAAAGTAGTAAAATAGCCTACATTCTTAAAATTGACCAGTGGACATTTTGTTTGTGTTGCCTGTCTCTACAGTATGTGTGTTCTATCTGTGTGTTAACAGTACCTTTCTTAAGGGAGCGGACAATGCTCATGTATTCAGCACCCAGATACAGGAAGGAGTCTGTGTTTGCAGGCAGCCTCACCAGCCTGACTGTTGAGTCCTTGAACATCAGGTTTTTGGAAGGTGCATAGTTTTCAGAAGAGAAGAGTTGAAAGTCCTGAAAGGTTTAAAAGTAACATGTTTGAATCAGTCATTTTATGTCCTGACTCACTGTATTCCTCCATCTCCTCACTTATTCAATTTTACTCCTCGATCTTTGTGCAGTACAGATCATTTGTGTCATACCTGTACTGAGTTGAGGCTATTCCAGATGAAGTCAGCAAGCTGCGCGTCCTTGCGGCTGACGACTGCGTGAGCCGGTGCTCTGGCCAGATGGCAGGTCCTGTAGTCGTCAATAGGCGCTCTGGTGTCATCCTTGCACAGCAGCTCATAGTCTTGCTTTTCGGAATCTGAAAGTGTGATACAACAATGTTATAAATATCACTCCTACAATCAGTCAAAAACTGATACCACATTTTGTCAAGTTCTGTTCATTTCATTGGTCAAATCCCACAAATATGATATCAGTTATGGCAATTATGACCAAGAGTGAGAATCTTAGCCGTGGTTTTAAATCCAAGCGTAATTTAACAGTAAAACTAATTCTCATATGAGTATGTGATTAAAGCTTCAAAAGATTTTCATTAGAACAATTACTGATACATAATTACAATTTGTAAAAACATATTTTAAACAAATAAGCTTGGCTAACATTAATATATAAGTCAATTATTCAAAAATGAATAGAAAAAATGAAAATGTGACACTGACCAGGGACAGTGAGATGCTTCACAAAAGCCACATCTCCAGCGCCGTCCTTCAGACACCTGTTACAAACCAACAGGTCCATTAAACAAAAGAGTCCCAGGATGGAGCTGTGATCATATTGAAAGTTAACCGTGTAGAGGAGATACTGACTGGAAGGCTCCGGCGTAGCCGTAGTAAGGCTCGTTGTGGGACCAGGAGCAGTCTCCACGGCACAGCTCGCACAGTTTGCTGCCACGCGCTGACCCTGGGGCACAGCTGGCGGAGAAGAAGTTGCTCACCGCTGTGCACAAAAAGAGATTTTAGAAATGCTGCTTTTTGAGTTCTTTACACGATGGAGCTGCTTCAAATGTTATATTATGTTTTTGTTGCCCGTAAATAGTCAAATTAAACACATTGGGCATACAAATACTTGTTTAACTAAGTCTATAAAACTATAACTATGTTTAATATTTTCCGGAAATATGCTTCTTACCGAGTGTTGTAAAAAGATTGATCCTGGTCTCCTAAACATTTTAAAACTGCCTTTTCAGGTACGTTTTGAGAAACACATTTTTTCTCCCGGATAAAGTTTGTTTTTGTACAAATGTCTTCGCAAAACCAAATGTCTTCGGTTCACTTTTCTGATTTCCGTCTGTAATTTAAATAACATAACAAATGTACTTTTCTTTTAAAGTCAAACCATCACATTTGACTCAACAGAAGCATGTGGTTTAGTTGCATTTTGTTTGAATGTCCAACATTAACCACATTTGAAAACTGCCACAGTAAACTTGAAGAACTTTACAATAAATGAGGTTGCAGGGATCTAAAATTATACAAATTCCAAAGGAGAAATACTGAGTGACATATTGATTCTGTTTTTTGGATTGTCGTAAGATTCAGTGTTACTCACCGTCTTCCACAGAGGTGTCTTCAACGCCTGACCACTGAATTAAGTTCATGGACACCAGAGTGCCTACGGGGATGTTCCAGCCTGCAGATTTACCCACGCCAGTGTGGCAGGATTTCTTCCCCTGGAGCCCTTTGATGCCAAATGTAGTGCCCTTCTTCACCACAGCAACAGCGTAGTAGCAGGTTCCTGAAGCTGGATGAGTGCAGAACAAATGTGAGCAAAAATTAAAAACACGTATTTAATACATCAGAGAATTTCATCAGACGGCTGATGTGTTTACTTACAGGTACCGTAGTCCTCAGCAATAATGGGCTCCAGGTTGTAGTTGTTCAGTCCAGCAGTGTAGATGTTCCCTCCGTCCAAAGTGATGGCATCTGCCTCACCAGCCTGTTTTAAAGCACCATTTATTACCAACCTGCACCAACATGTGATCAATGGTTATATTGCATAACTTGTGTGTAACTAAATGCAGTTGTTCAAAAACTGTTTTTCTTATTTTCAACAATACTTCTCCCATACTTGAGAACTTCAATTTAATACATATTAAATAATATGAAAATGATGTTATTTTTACTTCACAGGATTACTGCAGTGGATTTCCAGGTTGAGATTATGTATTTTATTAGATATTGTAGCGTCCCCAGCTGAATAATGGTCATACTCTCGAACTGATGGTATCCTTTTATTGTATACCCTTGCATGTATACATTAAGTATCAACGTACCAACGTAAGAGCTATGAAAAGAAAGAAAACACAATAATTAGCCACCATCTCACAGATAAAACACCTCCATTCCTTGCATTTATAAACGTTACATTTCTAATTCAAACTAAATAATGCAATTATAGCTCACTACTGCCCCCTAACTAACAGAGCAGAACACATGTAGGCTAATATAGCAGTTTTGCTAATTCAAAAGCATGGACTCAAAACTCTGCAAAACTACGAAATAACACCACATAATATCAATACACATATTAATTAAAGTAATAACAAACCTTGTGCCCCTATCAGCCAGGTGCTAAAAACCCAACGTAACTAATTATTCTATGTTAATTTCTCCGTCATTCTTCCGTCATTACACGTGTTTTCACTCCTCCGTTCTCTATTCACTTCCGGCAGAAGTCCCTTCAAAATAAAAGTCCGGATCTTATAACTATCAAAATAAAAGTACAAAACTAAAACTTTACCACAGGAAAACATCGGCACACAAATATAACCACCTCTTCAAAAGGTTAAACATATTATAGGTCATTTACAGATATGATGCAATGTTATCGATGACAATGACTCAACAGTATGTCAAGTAGCTCTATATTGACCAGCTAAAAGAATAAAACATTTCATAAATAATAATATGATTAATAGAAATCCTGTGTAGCCCACTATACTATAGATACTTAAGGAATATTTGGCTGTGGATACTTTTTTTAGACAAGCTTTCCTGTAAATATTATTAAAAATATTCACATTGTGCTGTTGCTACTTTCAAAAAAGGTGATGATCTTTCCTCCTTCATCACTTTCCGCCATGTATTAGCCATTTTCATTGGCTGAAATATAAAATCAAACTGAAGACAAAGTTTTGAAGAATATTTTTGATGTGATTCCTTATGGAGCACATCTCATTAACTGTATGCATTCCCTGGGTATATTACTCTCAGAGGTGGGAGAAGTACTCAGATCGTGTACTTAAATACAATTACCAGAGTGTAGAAATACTCTTTTACAAGTACAAGTCATTCAGAATGTTATTCAATAAAAAGTACAAAAGTATTGGCATCAAAAAATATGCTCAAAGTACCGAAAGTAAAAGTATTTATTATGCAAATTGTCCCATTCCAGAATAATGTATGATATGTTTTAATTATATGATCAAAGCTGGTAAAGGTGCAGCTACTTGTATTTACTTTGTAAGGGTAACTTGTGAATGTTACTCCCTGTGTAACTAAAGTCTTATTTTACTGTTGTTTAACCTTGTGTTGTGTTCGAAAGCTGTTACCGTTCATGGTGTTCACGGGTCAATTTTGACCCATGATTTATCTCAGTCCAAAACACTCACTAATGACTATCATCCAATATTGTTTCAACTACAACATAACTAACTTCTAATGCATTCATAACCCTACAATCCTGTTGTAATTTTATGGCCCCAAAACACATTACACCACATATTTAAAGGGGACCTATCATGCAAAATGCACTTTTGTACATCTTTTATACATGAATATGTGTCCCCGGTGTTCCAGGGAACTCACCAAGTGTCAGAAAACACAACCCTCTCTATTTTCCTCCATACCCAAATCTCTAAAAAAGGGGCTGCAACGGATCTGATAAAAACTGATCCAGATTTGAACACTGTCCTGATGTCAGGACGGTGGCACTACGGCTATTGGGCCAACTCCACCAATCAGGAGGAGACAGCCACGGCCATTGCCGTTCGAAAGCGCTGGAGACGCTGTAGTACATATGCCAGGCCTGTAGATGGTGCTGTTCTCACAGAATCAGCCCTTGCTAAAAAAGTGCAAATTGAGCAAAATGAGGCATGGCTAAAATGCATGATCTGTTTGGTATTTTGAAATTCACTCATTATATTTCCTATAGGGAAGACAGTGGATCATTATGTTATCTGACTATAATAGACTATTAGAATACAATCTCCCCAAAAAAGTTTTAAATGATTGTTACAGTGGATGAAGTGGGTGGGGGTGGGGTGTCTAAAGACAAAGAAGAATCTTGATTGGGCTAAATTTGACCCCGAGAGACCCACAACATGCTGCTGGGTCTCCCCAGACCCCAACACCAAATTATACACTTTTTTTTAAACTTGAAACGGGTCACGGGAGACCCCAACACAACATAAGGGTTAAGTAACTAAATATATTAAATAGATGGATAAGTGGAGTAAAGGTACACCATTTCAATTCTGAATTGAAGTGGGGAAAAAGTACAAAGTAGCAAAATGTTGAAATACTCAAGTACTTGAGTAAATGTACTTAGTTACTTTACACCACTGGTCACTCTCCTCACCTTAATGGCCATGATGCACTCGATGGTGTTAGATTTCTTCACGCAGGTGAAAGCAGGAGCTATGGCTGCGAGGGAGACGCATTTTTCCAGCTCTTTCTCTGACTTTACGCACCATTTCACCTTGTCAGCGGGGGCCGCGAACACAGCGGCTGCAAACACAGATACACGGGTAAATAAATGCCAAAGCAGAAACATTGAGCTTTTTAGGTAAATCTGTGATTAAACGATGCCTGTGCATGAATATGAAATGTTTTTTACCCAGGGATCCGAGCAGCGCCACAAGGAGGAGAGTCTGCATGTTGGGTCTCAGGTCAGAAGAGCATAGTGTGGGAGGCAGCCGGGGCTTTTATAGCAAACCTCTGATCAGCTGAACAAAATGTTTGCTCAGGTTTCCTAATGTGTGCGTGCATGGGCGCGTGCGTGTTTGCACTTTAGTTTGCTGTTACGAGAAAACAGGAGGGTTACATTTCCAACATTTCCAGATAATGGAAATCCACAGATCCCCCTATTTGTATTGCAATGTAACAATTTTGATGTCAACACTTTTATCTGAAAATGTTTTGGTCGCCTTTCTAGTTACCCTTTGAGGAAAAATACATTGACTGATTGGTTGAATAATCAATCGATAAAGACATGGATTAACCAGGCGTTAAAGATTGTAGGTCCTTACATATAAATTAGGGCTGTCAGTCGATTAAAATAGTTAATCGCAAATTAATCGCACATTTTTTATCTGTTCTAAATGTACCTTAGAGGGATATTTTTCAAGTTTTTAATACTCTTATCAACATATGAGTGGACAAATATGCTTTATATGTTTGTTTATTATCATTTGAACAATGACAAATATTCTTATCAATTCAACCTGGAACCTCTCTCATACAATAATACTGTGTGTGTGTGTGTGTGTGTGTGTGTGTGTGTGTGTGTGTGTGTGTGTGTGTGTGTGTCTCTCAGACTGGAGAAGATGAGTGATTTCAAAGATGAGGAAGAGGACACATCTCCAGTCCCCAGCTGTCTGAGTGTCCGGTCTATGTCTCCACCTCTATACTTCAGTAATGAACCTGGACCCTCAGACACAAAGTAAGAGTCTGTTTCTACTGTAACCTGACGTGAAGAGGATTCAGTTTTATTGGTATCTGATAATCTAAACTGTTTAATGAAACCCAGTAGAGTACATTAACAGCGGTCGCGGTACTTTATGTTACGTTAGAATGCTAACTTTTGGTGAATTTAGGAGAAACCTACAGACGCAAATAGACAAACTATAGTAAAATAAACACTTAAATGTGTATTTTGTACGTTTTCCTTCCAAAAGCATGAAAGAAAACATGTTATGGACTCAAAATAGCACAAAAAAAAAAAGTGCATGAAAAACGATGTTTTTGCCTGGGGTGTCTCGCCTTAATCAGGTGAACAGTCATGGATCAAAAGCTGCTCTTTAAATAAACTAATGGTGTTTAAAACATGTGTTGTTTCCACAGACAGAGAGCAGAGTCTCCAGTCCCCAGCTGTCTGTCTCTGAAGAGTGACCGGTCTTTGGGGGACCCTCTAACCTTCAGTAATGAACCTGGACCCTCATACACAAAGTAAGAGTCTGTTTCTACTGTAACCTGACCTGCAGAGGATTCAGTTTTTAGTGCATCAACAAAGTTGAACTCTTGCTCCTTGTCATCATCAGCAATAGTCAAGTCTCCTCTGATTTTGGTGCAGTTTCCCCACTTGAAAGGGACTTGAGGCATCTACTGACTTTGAACAGGATTCCACTCCAAAGACACAGCTTTACTTTCCAGTCTTTTATTTCAGCAGTTTACTTCAAACAGAAGTCCATTTACTTGCTGAATGGGTCATTTAGTGTAGGGGGGAAACCTTTGAAACAAGAAGGATGCATTTAGACAACTTGCAAGTTATTAAAATAAACTAAGCATGCAAACAATACACTGACACTGCTGCCTTAAAGGTGAATATTTTACAAATAAACTGGGCAGACTAAGCACAGAAATATTCATGTTCAGGACTATTATCCAGAGTGTGCTCGCCAGCTGTTTCCTCTCGACTCCGACCACATAGTGATTTTTCTCGAAGGCTCGCTCCAGACGCAGCAGCTGAGACGGAGAGAACGCCGTCCGGATGCGTTTGGGTTTCCTGGAGAACGGGCCGTGCAGAAGCATGTTCTCCGGACTGCCGTCGTCCCCTGAACACAACACGGGGGTTAACACTCTGAGATATCAAGCAGTGGAAGAAACAGCATTCAAAACCTCGCATTAAAGATCTACATCTTTCATCACGGCAATGCATTTGAGCAGCCTGAGCAGCATATGTTGCTAATGCGCGGAGGACCGAGCCCCGTTAAACTCACCAGCAACACAGAGTGGGCCTCGCTCGTGTGGAGGCTACTGCCAACTGTCATCGCCGGCGCCGAGCACCCACGGCCCGGTGTGTTTTCCTGCGGAGGTGTGTTTTCCTGCGGAGGACCGAGCCCGTTCAACTCACAGCAACACAGAGTGGGCCTCGCACGTGTGGAGGCTACTGCCAACTGTCATCGCCGGCGCCGAGCCCTGCAAGGCCAGTAGTCCGGGCCTGCTGATGTTCAGGTGTATATCAGTATGTAGTGTCTCTACTTTAAAGAGTCCTCTCCTGCTGATGTTCAGGTGTGTATCAGTATGTAGTGTCTCTACTTTAAAGAGTCCTCTCCTGCTGATGTTCAGGTGCGTATCAGTGTGTAGTGTCTCTACTTTAAAGAGTCCTCTCCTGCTGATGTTCAGGTGCGTATCAGTGTGTAGTGTCTCTACTTTAAAGAGTCCTCTCCTGCTGATGTTCAGGTGTGTATCAGTATGTAGTGTCTCTACTTTAAAGAGTCCTCTCCTGCTGATGTTCAGGTGTGTATCAGTATGTAGTGTCTCTACTTTAAAGAGTCCTCTCCTGCTGATGTTCAGGTGTGTATCAGTATGTAGTGTCTCTACTTTAAAGAGTCCTCTCCTGCTGATGTTCAGGTGTATATCAGTATGTAGTGTCTCTACTTTAAAGAGTCCTCTCCTGCTGATGTTCAGGTGTAATCAGTATGTAGTGTCTCTACTTTAAAGAGTCCTCTCCTGCTGATGTTCAGGTGTATATCAGTATGTAGTGTCTCTACTTTAAAGAGTCCTCTCCTGCTGATGTTCAGGTGTATATCAGTATGTAGTGTCTCTACTTTAAAGAGTCCTCTCCTGCTGATGTTCAGGTGTATATCAGTATGTAGTGTCTCTACTTAAAGAGTCCTCTCCTGCTGATGTTCAGGTGTGTATCAGTATGTAGTGTCTCTACTTTAAAGAGTCCTCTCCTGCTGATGTTCAGGTGTGTATCAGTATGTAGTGTCTCTACTTTAAAGAGTCCTCTCCTGCTGATGTTCAGGTGTGTATCAGTATGTAGTGTCTCTACTTTAAAGAGTCCTCCTGCTGATGTTCAGGTGTGTATCAGTATGTAGTGTCTCTACTTTAAAGAGTCCTCTCCTGCTGATGTTCAGGTGTATATCAGTATGTAGTGTCTCTACTTTAAAGAGTCCTCTCCTGCTGATGTTCAGGTGTGTATCAGTATGTAGTGTCTCTACTTTAAAGAGTCCTCTCCTGCTGATGTTCAGGTGTGTATCAGTATGTAGTGTCTCTACTTTAAAGAGTCCTCTCCTGCTGATGTTCAGGTGTATATCAGTATGTAGTGTCTCTACTTTAAAGAGTCCTCTCCTGCTGATGTTCAGGTGTATATCAGTATGTAGTGTCTCTACTTTAAAGAGTCTCTCCTGCTGATGTTCAGGTGTGTATCAGTATGTAGTGTCTCTACTTTAAAGAGTCCTCTCCTGCTGATGTTCAGGTGTATATCAGTATGTAGTGTCTCTACTTTAAAGAGTCCTCTCCTGCTGATGTTCAGGTGTGTATCAGTATGTAGTGTCTCTACTTTAAAGAGTCCTCTCCTGCTGATGTTCAGGTGTGTATCAGTATGTAGTGTCTCACTTTAAAGAGTCCTCTCCTGCTGATGTTCAGGTGTATCAGTATGTAGTGTCTCTACTTTAAAGAGTCCTCTCCTGCTGATGTTCAGGTGTGTATCAGTATGTAGTGTCTACTTTAAAGAGTCCTCTCCTGCTGATGTTCAGGTGTGTATCAGTATGTAGTGTCTCTACTTTAAAGAGTCCTCTCCTGCTGATGTTCAGGTGTATATCAGTATGTAGTGTCTCTACTTTAAAGAGTCCTCTCCTACTGATGTTCAGGTGTGTATCAGTATGTAGTGTCTCTACTTTAAAGAGTCCTCTCCTGCTGATGTTCAGGTGTATATCAGTATGTAGTGTCTCTACTTTAAAGAGTCCTCTCCTGCTGATGTTCAGGTGTATATCAGTATGTAGTGTCTCTACTTTAAAGAGTCCTCTCCTGCTGATGTTCAGGTGTGTATCAGTATGTAGTGTCTCTACTTTAAAGAGTCCTCTCCTGCTGATGTTCAGGTGTGTATCAGTATGTAGTGTCTCTACTTTAAAGAGTCCTCTCCTGCTGATGTTCAGGTGTGTATCAGTATGTAGTGTATCTACTTTAAAGAGTCCTCTCCTGCTGATGTTCAGGTGTGTATCAGTATGTAGTGTCTCTACTTTAAAGAGTCCTCTCCTGCTGATGTTCAGGTGTGTATCAGTATGTAGTGTCTCTACTTTAAAGAGTCCTCTCCTGCTGATGTTCAGGTGTGTATCAGTATGTAGTGTCTCTACTTTAAAGAGTCCTCTCCTGCTGATGTTCAGGTGTATATCAGTATGTAGTGTCTCTACTTTAAAGAGTCTCTCCTGCTGATGTTCAGGTTGTATCAGTATGTAGTGTCTCTACTTTAAAGAGTCCTCTCCTGCTGATGTTCAGGTGTGTATCAGTATGTAGTGTCTCTACTTTAAAGAGTCCTCTCCTGCTGATGTTCAGGTGTATATCAGTATGTAGTGTCTCTACTTTAAAGAGTCCTCTCCTGCTGATGTTCAGGTGTGTATCAGTATGTAGTGTCTCTACTTTAAAGAGTCCTCTCCTGCTGATGTTCAGGTGTGTATCAGTATGTAGTGTCTCTACTTTAAAGAGTCCTCTCCTGCTGATGTTCAGGTGTGTATCAGTATGTAGTGTCTCTACTTTAAAGAGTCCTCTCCTGCTGATGTTCAGGTGTGTATCAGTATGTAGTGTCTCTACTTTAAAGAGTCCTCTCCTGCTGATGTTCAGGTGTGTATCAGTATGTAGTGTCTCTACTTTAAAGAGTCCTCTCCTGCTGATGTTCAGGTGTGTATCAGTATGTAGTGTCTCTACTTTAAAGAGTCCTCTCCTGCTGATGTTCAGGTGTGTATCAGTATGTAGTGTCTCTACTTTAAAGAGTCCTCTCCTGCTGATGTTCAGGTGTGTATCAGTATGTAGTGTCTCTACTTTAAAGAGTCCTCTCCTGCTGATGTTCAGGTGTGTATCAGTATGTAGTGTCTCTACTTTAAAGAGTCCTCTCCTGCTGATGTTCAGGTGTGTATCAGTATGTAGTGTCTCTACTTTATCTAAAATTATGAGAAATGTAAAACCTCTAAATAATAAAGAAAAGACTCCTATTATGTTCTTTGGTGAATGTTATTAACTTCCATTCTTTCAAGGACTATTGCAACACCTCGCTTCTGAATAATTCCCCAAAAAGCTCTTATTTTTTCCAATGAATTCTTATTTAATTTTGATTAATGATACTCAACCCCATATATGCACTTTTAAGACCTTATAGACTCCAGCTGTGTTTTACAACAAAGATTTAAAGTTACAGATTACAGCCAATAAATCGGTTTATTCCAGACTGTTTCTGGCCCATGAAGCGAATTGGGGGACAACAAACATTGTCCTTTTTCACTACGATACTACTGTGTACTTTTAATGACACTCAATATTACTGCTAAGGCATTAATCCAAAAAAACAACATACTGTCACCACAAAAGAACATTAAAGGCTTTATTTGAGAGAAGTCAGGCACGTGTTAACGTAACATAGTGGATCCAATAACAAAGGTATTGGATCCACTATGTTACGTTAACCCCACGGACCCTTCGGCGGGTCCGTGGGGTTAACGTAACATAGTGGATCTGTAAGAAAATACAAAAGGCAATTTGTGGGTTGAGTGTGGGAAGGGAGGTGCCCGTATCACTCATGGCTGAATAAGGCACCTCTTGCTCCCTGATTGCCACTAGTTTTTTTGCTGGCAGGAATGGAAAGTGCAAGATTTCTCCAGATCTGTTGAGGGAAAAAAAGTTACAAAAACGGAATTGGGTATGCCGAGCAGATGCAAATATGTATTTTTATATGTCTAAGATACAAAAATACAATAAAGAAAGTTATAACCAAACAGTAGTACTAACCTGGAGTGGTTTCACCGCACTGTCTGAGATAATTCATGGCAGTCATGTACTCTGCTCCCAAAAAGGTTTCAAAACTTGTTCCAGCCGGAATCGTCTGGAGACATTTGGTGGAGTCCTTGAAGAGGAGGTTTTCCCCTGAACCTGACTGGAACATCCTGAATGGGGCATCACTGACACTGCTACCAAACTTGGCCTGTAGACAAAAACAAAGATTTAGAAACAGACCTATTTCCAAGGCCAGAATTTGACCCGGGTTTAGAGTTAAAACAATGCTGTTGAAAGTTAGAAAAAATGCATGTTTTATTCTTTATCTTATGCCTCATGACCTAAATCATCACTGACCTGCTGTTCAAGAAGGATTCGAACAACCTCGCTGTGGGTCTCCGGACGCGTCACCACAGCAGCCAGGTTACACTTGGCGTACTCTGAGATTTCCACTGGGGCAGCCTGCCCAGGGCAGATCAGCTGGTAGTCATCAGCGTTTACTCCACTAGTGACATTAATGGTTGTTTGAACCACGGTATAACGCTATCTGTGTCATTAACTATCACTAAGTTAACACAGAAAGCAAACATAGCTAGTGAGACTGTTTAATGTACTCCATGTATACAGTATTTTCTGTATATTGTGTATTCTTTAGATACTCTAGTCATATGTGTCCTGGTGTAAACTTGCTGCTAATGCTTCATTTTTATATATCTTATTGCATCTTTTAAATATGTTAACTCGTGTAATGCTGAAAACACTTCTGCTGTGACACAATCATTTCCCAGTTTAAGATAAATCATTATTAAATAAAGTATGTATATTTATATATTTTAATGAGCTAAACTGTCGCTTAGCTTAGCGTTAGCTGCTAACTGAAGAACCCCATTCATTTCAATGGGAAAATGCTACGTCACGGTGAGTGGCGATGCTAATAAGCTAGTTAGCATATATTTAAAACCATATCTATGGTAAAGAGCACCAACACAACAACTCAAACTGTCTTAAAGACAACTGGTGTAATAAAATAACTAACATAAAGTCAGCTGAGCATTACAAATAAACTGTTACTCACCAGAGCCTAGAATAATAACTGTAGCTGTTAGCGTTAGCTGTTAGCCGTTAGCCGTTAGCTGCTAGCGATAGCTTTTAGCCGATAGCTTTTAGACTTTAGCTCTTATCCGATGGCTTTTAGCCTTTATTTAAAGATAATTTGAGACTATTTTTGTCGCACATTAAGTTTTTTGTGAGTTTCTTTCTTCCAAGATTACAGCTGTTGTGTTGAATAAGATAACTTCTTGTGAGGGCTACAAGCCTCACAAACGAACACACATCCTAAAGGTTATGCTTTGTTTACATCAGACATACACAGACACATTGATTTGAAACAGCTTTGTTTTTGCTAGATTGAGTGCACGGAATGTTGTTTAAAATATCTATTGTTAATTGTGTTGTGTGTAATCATATGTCAGTGTCTTACAGCTCATCTTGCTCCTGGCCAAAGGCTGCGCTGATGGAAAACACCTGCCTTCATAGATGTGTCAGCTAATTGGACTACGCCATTCCTCTCAACCCTGAGGGGTGTTTAAAGAGGCCACTCCATTTAAGCCACCCTTTTTTTAGAGCCTGTCCCCCCTGCACGCAACAATGGACTGGACAGTAGGCTATACATTCCTGCAGTGTGGAGATGAGGGGGGGTATGTGAGTTGCTTTGGGCAGAAGAGCACACAGGATGTCACCCATTTTTGTGACGTTTTGTTTATGCGTTAAATGCTAGATTGTGTATGTTTATATCTACATCTTTTTGTTTAAACCTAATTGATTTTATTACCCATCTTAAAACTGTACATATATTGGGTAAATAAAATCCTTATTTTTGCACCTCAACCTGCATTCCTGATTTTTGCGTACCTGGTCCTTCACACTTCTGATTCCTGATTAACTGTAAACTAAGCTGGTGTAAATACACTTAATGAAACCTCTGCAGGTGTCTAATCCACTCACCCTTCTTCGACTTCTCTCGGTTTTTGGCGGATTGCAAAGAACTTAAAGGTGCATACCGCAACGTACATGAGTGTGATTGAATCATATCATTCCATCTCTTAACTCATGGACGTATCTATCTATGATCTAAACAAAAAATAAATAAATCAACAAAAAACAAAATAAAAATCTATGATCTTTCCTGACCTAATGTTACATTATTTTTCCTACCCAGTTTCCCTCAGAAACAGTTCTCTTTCAGCTTTATAGATGACCCAATGTAACAAGATATGTTCCACATGTTCTTTAACTCCACAGCTCTACACTTGGCACTGTCACTTTTCCCCATGATTTACAGCGTACCATTCAATGCCGTGTGATCCAGTCTGAGTCTAGCTATCATGATTTCCTCCCTTCTGTTTCTTTCTTTATAAATATTAATTGTGATTGTCTTTTGAACTTTATGATACTCTTTGCCTCTCTGGTCTTTCTCCCACCTTTTCTGCCAGATCTCCATCCCTTTCTCTTAATGACTGCTTTTCCTTCTCCTTCTCCAAGTTGAACTGTAATGTTATTTCCTTTTGTAGTGCACTTTTTGCTCATTTATCAGCACACTCGTTCCTTTCACCCCTCATGCAGGCACCCAGCAGAACTGCAGATCCATACCGCCTCTGTGAAGTCTTGACAGGCTGTGGTTAAGTTCTATGAGAATGTCTTCTCTGGCAGTTGTTGACTGTATGCTTTTAATATGGACAATGAATCTGTGCATATCACCACCCTATCTGGTCTGACCTCTTCAACCCACTGTAATCCTATTGTTACTGCCAGCATTTCTGCTGCGTATACTGATAGTTGATCAGACGCTCTTTTGAGATCGATTTTAAAGTCTGGGATGTATATACCAACTCCAACACACTCTTCCTTGTTCTTAGAACCATCTGTGTACATTTTGAGGTAATTGTAGTACTTTTCATTCAGGTACATACTTGTTTTTAATTCCCACTTCATTTATTTGCCACTCTTTTTTCCTTTCTACGATACTCACATATGTTAGCTTCTGGGAAAAGCCATGGAGGAACACTGCTAAATGGGCTTGCTTTGGCAAACGTGATGTCTCCACTCATATGCCCTCGTTCTCTCCTTACTTGTCCAGCCAAACCCACGCCCCTGGAACTTTGCATATTCCCAACAATCCTGTAGTTTTCTGTTTGTGATATTTTCCTCCACTTCCTTGTAGCCTGAGCCAGTATGACAGAGCAAGTTTCTCTCTTCTGATCTCCAGAGGTGTCTCTCCTGCTTCTATCAGAACTGCATTGATAGGGGATGACTTTATCGCTCCAATACACAGCCGCAATGCTTTATATTGTATTCTATCATAAAAGCGATGTTCTTGCTGCTGCTTCATACACTATACAACCATAGTATATTGTGGACCTCATAATTGATCTGTATATGTCTATTAATGCTTGTTGTCTGCGCCCCAGTTGCATCCAGATATAGCTCGTAATAGATTTAATACTTTTTTGCATTTGTTTCCACTTGATTAATATGCATTTTCATGTGTATTTGCTATCAAACCACAGTCCTAGGTATTTGAACTCATTCACCTTTGTCATTGGACGATCATAGTGTTAGCTGTTGGCCATCAATCTTGCGTTTATTTGTAAATACCGTGCGGTACAGAAAGCGTGGGAACAGAAAAGGTGTGAAGCGTTTCTTCACATGGTTTTTGCTTTGCATCCTCAGATGATATCAGGTTTCAGTCGTGAAGAAGTACTCAGATCTTTGATTAGAAGTGCAACAATACTATGATACATGTAGAAGTCCTGCATTCAAAACGTTATTCAGATACAAGTACAACACAAAACATCAAAGTAGGAACACTAAAAATACTCAACATGCAGAATACCATTTTCAGAATTATATTATATTCCTGTATTATTATTAAAGCGTTCATGTGCTCATTAGCTTATTGTTGTTGCTATGTCAATAGTGCAGGGTAGATTAATTTATAATAACATATTATCCAACCCTTCTCTTGCGTTAGGTCATACCCCCCTTCCCATACTATTTTCGGTCAAAATTGACCGGTGTGTTTTGCACAGTGATATCTCTGGAACCCCTTATCCATTTTGATGGTTGACATCTCATTTGAACAGTCAAAGCAAGTAGAATCAAGTGGTGGCAGACATAATGACACCAGGGGTTAATTTCATGTTATAATTTTGCAGTAAGTTCAAAGATAGTGCTTACTGTACATTACTGTATATTATAAGAATGCTTGCCATGTAGGCTGTGTTTACTGGAGATGGAAATGCTTTAGTTGGTGTTGTAGCTGAGATTATTCCCGTTCCAATGATGTATGGGATGTATTGATTTGATACAAGCAAGTCAGTGTTTCATTGTGTACTTTCAACTAGAGTATATGGTCCGGACCCCACTGGTGGGCCCATCAAGTTCAGCGTTCACTGCATTCACTGTGATGAATATAAAATAAGACACTGATACTGTTTTCCTCAATGAACATTTAGAGAAAAATAAATATTCAGGGCTCCTCTCTCTCAGGGGCCTCTCCGTCAGGGTCTCCCTCAGGGGCCTCTTCCTGGTCTGTTGACTGTTGGTCAGGCTCATAGTCTGGATCGCTGTTGTCTTCCATTTCTGAGACATCGTCCTCTATGTCGGTTCAATCTCCTCTTCATCTGGTTCAAAACATTGTCCAGAGCCTCTCTGACAGAAAATCGCCTCATCGGTCGCCTACTCATTGTGTCAATGAGTCAATGAGTCAAATGTGAGCAAGGCACAAATATAACTGCATGAGAGACAGTAATGGAGGGGCATTTACTGCAAGAAAGTGAGAGGTTTTCTTTCTCGAGGGGCACAGAGCTCGCACCTGTGAGAAGGTGAGAGGTTCCCGTAACTTAGAGTAAATTGTTTTGTCTGGAAGGTGTGGGGGGACATAAGCACAAGAAGTGTGTGGTGTGTGTGTGTGTGTGTGTGTGTGTGTGTGTGTGTGTGTGTGTGTGTGTGTGTGTTTACATTTTGTTTCTTTCTCTTTTTCAGGCCAAACCAGTGAAGCGAGGCTCGGCCAACGTGTCGTTCCCGGATCTGTCAAAGATCGGCCAGCGCCCAACACCAACAAGTCCTAGAAGCATCTGAGCTAATTAACAACTGCAGAGTGTAAGTCATATATTTTATAACATTACAAATATAGCAATATTTACATCGAATATGGTTGAAATATACAGTATGTATACCTGTAGAAATAAAATAGGAATAATACAGTATATCAATAGAGTATCTATGGAATGCAGTGGGGTAGTGTGAGTACAATATGTGCACATTGTACATATGTGCTACATGGTTAAGCTGTACTGAAAAAAACATGTATACAGTATAATAATATTCAATGGTTAGACTAACTGTAGATCTCTCCTGTCAGATAACGTCAGCTCAGTGAGGTAAAGGACTCTCTCAGTGTTTAGATAGTTCACTTTAGTTAGTTATCTCAGTGGGTCTCAAAACAGTTTGATCACCATTTAAGTAAACAAGGTTTTCCGAGGCACACCTTCATATGATCATGTTAAGTTAATAGACATACAATACAAGTCTCTGCCTCACATGATCCCAGGTACACAAGTGTAGTCGCTTTCATTATAATAACAATAATATACACGTCTAATAATAAAAAGCAATAAAATCACAATTTCAAAAAGCGTAGGAACTGGAAAGCAGTTAGAATTAAAAGCAAATTAATCCTCTTGAAATAGAACATGTCAAATATGAACATTAATCCTTTCAATTGGCCTATGCATACAAATATGGTACGCTTCAAAATTGTCCTACGTGTTATTCCAGGTTGCAGATAAGCATTTCCCAAGCTCAGATGACAAGCTGTCCCTTGTCACCGAGCAGAGGAACGCGATCCTGGCTGCCTGGAATGCAGTGGAGGACCACGACAAACAGCAGCAGAAGTTCAACCAGCTGTACAGAACGCACTGGGGCAACACCCTGTACTGCCGCACTAAACGGCACAACCTTGTCGATGCTGCTGTGATACAGCGCGTGAAGATGGGCATTCGCTACGCACCAGCACAACAGGACATTAGTGCAATGAACAACAGGCTTATGTACACGCTGGTGAAACTGCTGTGGTTGAAGTCACCACAGGGTTCTCGCACTAGCCCTGAGAAGACCACTATCTTGAAGGCGTACGAGAGGATCCAGCACCGGGTTTTGGTGGACGATCCCGTCTTGTCTAAAGCAGGCTTTCCGCTGCCAAAGATAAACATTAAGACGGTGCGTGACTTTATCCGCGCTCAAGAACGCCTCCTCAACCTGCGTGCGACCAACCAGACAGCGATGCTCTCAAAGACGACTTCCGTTTCCTCTGCTCACTTGCCTCCAGCGCCACACCAGCCAGCACTCCTCCCTCCACCAGACTACCTGCTGATGCAGTACGTGCCGACACCCAGCACGGCAGGGACCCAGTCATTGAAGGGAAGGAGGGACATGATCATGCCTCTCTCACACCCTCAGATATCACTGCCACCTGTGTCACTGCCACGGCCACCAACCCCAGCCCCCAGACCTTTGTCCCCCCCCTCTCCATCCACAGCAACCCGGGCGATTGCTGGCCCTTCCACGAGGCCCATCGTGCCTGCCATTGCTGGACGTCCCATACTGCCTGCCACCAGTACCATCGCCAGACCTGTGCCCTCCCTTTTCCCTCCCTTTTCCCTGGCCCCAACCCCAGCCATTGCTGGCCCTCCTCAATGCCCTTACTGCCTGCCATTCAGGCAACCCTGTCTGCTGATGTGTCTGTCCCCACTACTCTTGAGTGCATTCCCTCATCCTGGGCAAGGTCCACGCTTTACAAGCGCAAGGGGATGGACGAGCCCTCGGGAGTAGGAGCCAACGTGTCCCGGGTTCAAAAGCTGCCGTCGTGCACATGCTGTGGCCAACCCACCCAGGGGCACAAAAAGTACAGGCGCAAAGTCTTCTGCCCTGGAAGAGGATGTCTTCATCAAAGGGTCTGGAGAACACAGTCTACAACAGTTACCAACATTTTACAGCTGTTGTTGACGAGTTGGAGCAATGGCCTGTTGCTATGTAAATATTGTAAATAGTCATTTAAATGTTTATCATTTGTATTTTTCATGTTGAGTTTTATATTTATTATGTATATTGTAAATATATGTACATTATTAATGTAAATAGTTTATGTACATTACATTACATGTTACTTGTTATCCAAAGCGACTTACATACTCAATACTGTGGGGTGAAGTGTCTTGCCCAGGGACACGACATGCTGACTGCAGTGGGGTTTGAACCTGTGCTCCCCTGATCCCAACACCATGCACTGCGCCAAAGCCTCCCTGTACATAATTGTACATCTGATTTGTATCCACTTGAGCTTTTTTACCTGTGTTTATGTTGTTGCTGTTGCCATCCTTTATACTGAATCAATGAAGGTGAATGGTTGCTCAGAAAAAGTCCTAAAGAATCCAACTGGGTTCAATAGCTGGATCATTCCTGTTCTTCGTCTGCAGTGGAGTGAGATCTCGTTGTTGACTTGCATAACAACAAATGTTAGTTTACAAGAAGTCATTGATACCCTAACATTTGATTCATACCTGCTGATGAAAAATAAATCCTGGGATCTACAAAAGTCAATGTGTTTCATGCATCTGATTTGTATCCACTTGAGCTTTTTTACCTGTGTTTACCTTAGTTTATGCTGTTGCCATCATTTATACTGAATCAATTTAATATTTTGCCAGAAAGGTCAAACTTTAGGAATACAGAGCAGTTCTTATCATGATAATAATAAATTTGATTTTTATAGCGCTTTTCTCGAACCCAAAGACGCTTTACATTTATCATGCCATAACCATAGCCGTGGAGGCAGTGCAAACAAAAATATAATATTGGTGACAAAAAACACACAGAGCCATCAGTGCAATTGTTACATTCTAATTTCTCTGATATTGTAGGCGTTAATTATCTATTTATTATATGTAAATACTTGTGTACATAATTGTATTTATAATTGTACATAATTTAACTGTAACACTATGGTGTTTTCAATTGAATGCACTTTATACAATAAAGTGGTCAGTGCTACAGTAACAGTGTGTCGTGAAATATGAATTATTAAATGCAATAATGGGGATTAATTTGTTTATCTAAATATAGGGACAAAGGTAGAGTGCCACATTACTTGCACAGTACACAATGTTCAGATGACTTTGCCCAAAGCAAACATTTATGTTGCTTGAGTCAGACTCAGAAATATTAAACCACTTTTAAAATCAGACTCAAGTCATAAGGAAATCCATAAAGATATCTCACAGAAGAAAAGACACATTTTAATGAAATAAGCTTTATTTAAATGAGACTTCAATTCAGAAAGACTCTTAAAATATAACTACAGCTCTCAGGACATCAGGAGGAGGAAACAGCTAGCTTGGCTCTCATAGTTTTCCCACACTCTTAAAACCACTATGGTTTTTCTCCTTTGTGAACACGAAGATGTATTTTGAGAGTACCTGATGTAGTGAACGTTTTCCCACACTCTTCACACCAGTACGGTTTTTCTCCAGTATGAATACGGTGATGTATTTTGAGAGAACCTGATCTAGTGAAAGTTGTCCCACACTCTTCACAGCTGTACGGTTTTTCTCCCGTGTGAATACGGTGATGTATTTTGAGATCACCTGATGTAGTGAACGTTTCCCACACTCTTCACAGCTGTACGGTTTTTCTCCCGTGTGAATACGGTGATGTATTTTGAGATCACGTGATGTAGTGAACGTTTTCCCACACTCTTCAACAGCTGTACGGTTTTTCTCCGTGTGAATACGTTGATGTATTTGAGATGACTTGATGTAGTGAAAGTTGTCCCACACTCTTCACAGCCGTACGGTTTTTCTCCAGTATGAATACGTTGATGTATTTTGAGATGACTTGATGTAGTGAAAGTTGTCCCACCACTCTTCACAGCTGTACGGTTTTTCTCCAGTATGAATACGGTAATGTATTTTGAGAGCATCTGATCTAGTGAACGTTTTCCCACACTCTTCACAGCTGTACGGTTTTCTCCCGTGTGAATACGGTGATGTATTTTGAGATCACTGATGTAGTGAACGTTTTCCCACACTCTTCACAGCTGTACGGTTTTTCTCCCGTGTGAATACGGTGATGTATTTTGAGATCACCTGATGTAGTGAAAGTTGTCCACACTCTTCACAGCTGTACGGTTTTCTCCAGTATGAATACGGTGATGTATTTTGAGAGCATCTGATCTAGTGAACGTTTTCCCACACTCTTCACAGCTGTACGGTTTTTCCCCGTGTGAATACGGTGATGTATTTTGAGATCACCTGATGTAGTGAACGTTTTCCCACACTCTTCACAGCTGTACGGTTTTTCTCCCGTGTGAATACGGTGATGTATTTTGAGTTCACCTGATGTCGTGAACGTTTTCCCACACTCTTCACAGCTGTACGCTTTTCTCCAGTATGAATACGGTGATGTATTTTGAGAGAATCTGATCTAGTGAAAGTTGTCCCACACTCTTCACAGTTGTATGGTTTTTCTCCGTGTGAATACGGCGATGTATTTTGAGAGCATTTGATCTAGTGAACGTTTCCCACACTCTTCACAGCTGTACGGTTTTTCTCCCGTGTGAATACGGTGATGTATTTGAGATCACCTGATGTAGTGAACGTTTTCCCACACTCTTCACAGCTGTACGGTTTTTCTCCTGTGTGAATACGGTGATGTATTTTGAGATCACCTGATGTAGTGAAAGTTGTCCCACACTCTTCACAGCCGTACGGTTTTTCTCCAGTATGAATACGTTGATGTATTTGAGATGACTTGATGTAGTGAAAGTGTCCCACACTCTTCACAGCTGTACGAGGTTTTCTCCAGTATGAATACGGTGATGTATTTTGAGAGAACCTGATCTAGTGAAAGTGTCCCACACTCTTCACAGCTGTACGGTTTTCTCCAGTATGAATACGCAGGTGACGCTTTAAATGTACAGATGTTGTAAACGATTTTTCACATTGCTGACAGCTGTGATGTCTCTCTCGCTTCCTTTGGTTTCTAGAACAGACGGACAGAGAAAGAGAGAAAGTCAATCTAAAAAGCATGAATACACAAGTTAACACAATAAAAACTCACTTAGTATAAACCTTGAGTTACAAAATACTACTTATCCACTGTTTGGGTTTATTATATTTGTATTTATATTTGATACAGCAACATTCTAACCGCAGTATATACCAGAGGTGGGGGACTCGAGTCACATGACTTGACTGAGTCGCATATTTTTTACTTGAGACTTGCTTGACTAACATAGATAAAAAGACTCGACTTGACTGTGTAGGGGTGTAGAGTTATTTGTTCAAGCACCGGATCGGCAAAACAGGAGAGTCTGTGAACCAGTCTGCCTTGACCTAGTATTCATGTCTGTGACTCTCACAGTATCTGCTGTTTTATAGAAGGAAACCCCCCCCACACACACACACACACACACAACACACACACACACACACACCCACACACACACACACACACACACACACACACACACACACACACACACACACACACACACACACACAAACACACACACACACACACACACACACACACACACACACACCACACACACACACACACACACACACACACACACACACACACACACACACACACACACACACAGCTCCGGTTTCCCTTTTCAGCTCCCGCTCTGTTCACACCGCCCAGCTGCCGATGCGCGTCATGACGTCACCGTTTACATCGCTGATTTTCTCCCCAACGGAGCTCACAACAACAATGGGGGGGGGGGACTGCATCGGGTCGATGATCGTGTTGCTTTTAATCATACGAAGCCAGATTAAATTAAATAACGACTTCTCCAACCTTATACTTTTCCTCCAGAGTGCCGTGGTTCATTGTTTATTAATGTGTGTCAGCGGCATTACCGACCGCTGCAGTGCTGGCTGCTCTTCCACGGAGTGTATTCTCCCGTTAGCTCTGGGTTAGCTCACACGGCTCTAAAGTATTCATGTCTGACTGTCACACAAGCAGCTGATACATATCCCCAGTTCCCCTTAAGGGAATGTGTGTCAGTCTGAATTGACGCTGTTTGGCCTCACAACGCTGTTATGAAAGTTTCTCTGGTATAACATGGGTGATGTTAGCATAGAACCGAAGCTAAACTGACTACTTGCTAAGCCGTTTTCTACAGGCACATTTTACCGGCGTATTTTTCATTATGATTCTACTTGTGATAGTCGGACATGAAACCTGTGCAGCCCATGTATTGATTCCATCCGATAGCTGCTATAATAACAAACAAAACGTCTGCCTGCTCTCCACAATGATCAATAACAGCGAACGGATGGTCAAAGTAAGGTACAAATAAACAGAATCACACGAAGCCTGGTTAGGTTGCCTGACTTTATAAAGTGTGTTTTTTTTTATAAGTGTGTGGTTGCCTTCTAGTCATTTTGCTCAGCGCTACTGCTTGTAGGCAGCATGACGAGACTCTTCAGTCGACCCATGTTCAGGGGAGGTGGGTTTAGTTTCCTGCACGCCTCGACGTAAGAGAGACGTAAGCGACGCCGCGTCATAGCTCCGAAGCTCTTGCCTCTAGACCGACAATTTTTTGGAGCTGGAAGTGAACCGCATTCCGGAGCTATGACGCGGTGCCGCTGCGGTGTGAACAGGAAAAAACCGGCGCTTTTCCAGCTCCAGCTCCGAGCCGGAGCTGGAAAAGCGCCGGTGTGAAAGGGGCATTACTCCACCTCTGGTATACAGGAGACAGAGGGAGACGGCATCCTGTCACAGCGAGTCTCAGTATGCTCCGTTCGTCTTGTGTTTTTTTTCAAGGTTCAAGGTTCTTTATTGTCAATCTGACATAGCTACAGAGTAATTATGCAGTTGAAAATCTTATGTCACAGGCTTCTCCAACAATGCAACATAATAACATAACATAATAACAATAAGAGCATGAGCAATACAAAAATAATAATAGTTATAAAAATGAAATAAAGTTATGATGTGGAATAGTGCAGTACGAGTCTATATACAAGTTATTGGAATGATATATATTAGGTATTAGATACATACTACTGAGTAGCAGATGAATGTTTGATGTTGTTTCAACAGTTCAATTTTTAACAGTCTCACTGCCCGCGGGAAGAAACTGTCTCCGAATCTTCTTGTCCTTGCCAGGATGCTGCGGTAACGTCTGCCAGACGGCAACAGAAAGAACAGTTTGTGGCTAGGGTGATGGGGGTCTTTGATAATCCGTAGTGATTTCTTCCTGAGCCGCTGGGAGTAAAGGTCCTCCATGGATGGCAGCTCCGTCCTGGTGATGTGCTGTGCAGTTATATCTCTCACAGGCTCCGCCCTCTACTGGACTCTATGGGTACTACCTTATCATGCAAGCATTCACCTACTGAGATTTCTATAGACGTAGCCGGCCCCGGGGCGGGCTTACCTGAATGCGTGCGCATCTCACTTCCGTATAAAAGGAGGCCTCGCCTCCTGACCACTATCCTTTACTCTTCAGCGAGCGGAGGTGGTAACCTAGCACTGAGTCCGAGACGTACAAGTGGGAGAAAGGAAGTAGAGAGAGATATTGTTGAAAATGGAGCCACTCCTGGAGCATCGCAGTTGCCCGTCGTGCCCTGGACTGATTGCGGGAGCAGACCCGCATCGCCAATGTTTTCAGTGCCTGGGACAGGATCACGCTGAGCAGGGAGCAGGCCAGACACCGGCCTGTGTTTCCTGCTGCTCGATCCCGATGCTAAACCGCCGGCATCGTGCGGAGTACTTCTCGAGGAAGTTCGGCCCGCAGGTGCACGGAGAGGAAGAGGATGTGGACCTCGAGGTGGTGGAAATGGACGACCTGGAGGACGTGCCGTTTGAGTTCGTCCTTCCGAGGGACCGCGTGGTCGGACTTCACGGAGGATGACGACATCTCCTTGTCCGACACCCCCGGGTCCGACAGCCAGGAGGGCCCAGCACTCAGGTCTGCGCGACTGGACTTCCCAGCGGTGATGACCCAGGCAGCGGAGCGTGTAGGCTTACCGCTCCCCCCACCGCTGCCACCGAGGCCTGTAAGCCGCCTTAGGCAGGGGTTTTACGGCCCGGTGCTTCCGGCGCAGCCGGCTTTCGTCTCGCCCCCGTTGCCAGACATCTGGCAGTGTGTGGAGGCGACATGGCGGCGTCCATTGAGGACGAAGGCCGCCATAGCATCCATGTCGGGCATTATCAGGGTGCAGGGCCGATCAGACACGGTGTGTGCTGGCGTGCCCCCCCTCGACGAGAGCCTGGCGGCCCATCTGTTGCCACGATCAGCTGGTTGGGCGGAGGGGAAGAAACCTCTGCCCCCGCTGCCGCGGGACCGGGAAGCCTTAGAATATTTGGATAAAATATTCAGGCTCGGTTCACAGATGGCGGCTGCGGCGAATAATCTGGGTGTGTTGGGCGTCTCCTTGATTACTCCTCGAGCAGACGCCCCCGCTCTCCCGTCTCAGGACGGGGAGGATTATCCGGACCGCTGCATAGGTCAGATGAATAATCTGATCCATGGAGTGGCCACCGCAGCCGGGCGAGTGATGTCCTTAGCCACAGTGGCGTCTCGTCATGTGTGGCTGGGACTCACCGCGCTGCCCAAAAAGGACCGAGCAGATCTCCTTGGAGCCCCCGTTTCCACGGAAGGGCTCTTTGGGTCTATAGCCTCGGTCACCCAGCGTTTCAGCCGTCTGGAGGAAGAGAGGCTGCAGCTTAGCCGCATGTTGCCGCTAGCTTCTCCCCAGGTGTCACAGCGTCCTCCGCGGGCGGCGGACGCAGTGCAACGGTGAGACGGAGGGAGAGACGCCGGTACGAAAGTCCCGTGCCGGTAGCACCCTCCGCTTCTTCAACCAGCCCCGTGGGGCCAGCGTACCGGCACTCACGGGGGCGGGCTGCCCGGCCACGGCAGTCTCAGCAGCAGCAGAGAACCGCCGGGTGGGGAGCTCCGCCAAAACGCAGCTGACTGGCGGAGGGAGGAAGCGTCTCATCGGGTCTCTCCACCCAGGACGCTAGGGTGAATCCCACCTCCTCCCTGTTCAATGCCCAGGTCCCTTGTATTAGGAAAACTAATAAAGAAAAGGTGATCTGTATCCAAGTCTGAGTGTCATGTGTTTTCACAATCCTGCACTCACACACATTGTTGACTGTACATATTCCCCACTCGCTACCCCGGTTATTTCTCCTGTAAAGGAGATAGCTAGTGGGCATGCGCAGATGAGAGAGATAAACCGCAGGAAGTGCTATAGTAGCGCTATGCGGGTGCAGGGACTTGCTAGTCGGCGCATTATGGTTAGGGAACACACTACGCCTAGAATAAAGGCTCCTAATAATACAGTTTACCGTAGTGGTAAGAGCTGCATTATGGCGGAGCTCGCGCTCTCTCAAGAGCCCATGGTGTGTTCAGGGACCTCAGGTGAACACAATACGTCAACAAAAACTCCGGTTAATGCTGGTTACCATGGTAATGAGAACAGCGTTAGGGTGGAGCGCGCGCTCACACAAGAGCGCGCGACGGTGTGTTCAGGGACCTCAATAAAAAATCGGCCCTTTCTGTGTCGACCCTCCATGGGCAAATCTTCCTTTCACGGGGGATTTTGCGGCGGAACGGGTCACCAGAGAGTATCACAGCTTTATAGCTGCGGCCCCACAGCTAAGGGCTTGTCCATTAACTCAATATTATGGGGAATGGAAACTCAGCTGTGTACTGTCAGAGTGGATGGACAGGACGCTGAAACGGGGTTATTCACTCCAGTTTTGCAGCGTCCCACCTCCATTCAGAGGCATGCGAGAGGTAATTTTATCATCCCAAGAGGAGATGGGTTTCCTCTCAACAGAGATTCAGGCTTTGGTGCAGAAACAGGCAGTGTCTGTGGTGCATCCTCAGCAAAAAGAAAGGGGTTTTTATTCCATGTACTTCCTGGTTTCCAAGAAGACAGGGGAATTCAGACCTATTCTAGATTTGCGCAGCCTGAATCTTCACATTTGCCGCAGGAAATTTCGCATGTTAACTATCAAACAGTTAATGGGGCTAGTGCAGCCGGGCGATTGGTTCACCACCATCGACCTGAAAGACGCATATTTTCATGTGGAGATTGTGCCAGAGCACAGGAAATATCTGCGTTTTGCCTTTCAAGGGATAGCCTACGAGTACAACAGACTCCCGTTCGGCTACTCCCTATCCCCACGCACATTCAGCAAATGTGTGGCCACAGCGCTTCAACCGCTGCGCGCCCAGGGCATGAGAGTTTTCTTTTACATAGACGACCTCATAGTCATGGCTGGGTCCCGGGAACAGGCAATGTGTTGCACAGCACAATTGATCACACACCTAACCAAATTAGGCTTTGCGATCAATTGGAGAAAGAGCACCCCCATACCTCACCAACAGGCGTTGTATTTGGGAGTGGGGCTCGATGCAGGCGCGCTGCGTGCCACCCTGTCAGAGAACAGGCGTGCGTCCCTTCTCAGGGCGGTGCACAGGCTGCAACAGGGGGCAACAGTGACAGCTTTAGCTGTCATGCAGACTCTGGGTCTCATGGCGGCTGCTCACGTTGTGGTCCCGTTGGGGTTATTGCATATGCGCCGCCTGCAGAGGTGGTTTTCCAGTCTGCGTTTGGATCCCAAGAGGCACAAACGGCGGCTGGTGACCATCCCCCCCTCAGTGGAGGGCAACCTCCGGTTCTGGGGGTCTCCCGGGCGCCTCCGGAGGGGGTCTCCACTGGGGCGGGTAACCTCCTACATCACAGTGTTCACGGACGCATCCAGAACAGGATGGGGAGGGACCTGCCTGAAGAGGGCTATAGGTGGGCGCTGGTCTCTAACAGAAACACGACACAGCAACCTCCTAGAGCTACGGGCGGTAGTGTTAGTCCTCCAGCATTTCATGCCCCTAATTCAAGGGAGACATGTATTGGTCAGGAGCGACAACAGCACCACAGTGGCTTATATCAACAGGCAGGGCGGAGTCCGCTCCGCCGCCTTGTTGGCCACAGCGGAGAGGCTGTGGTTATGGGCATCAGAGGTGGTATTATCTCTGAGAGCCCTCCATATCCCGGGACTGGAGAACAGGGGGGCCGACCTCATGTCGAGGGGCGGCCCCCTGCCAGGCGAATGGACGCTTCACCCGGAGGTGGTGAAGCAGATCTGGGCCCAGTTCGGGAGAGCGGAAGTGGACCTGTTCGCCAGCCGGCGCAACAGCCACTGTGCCCTGTGGTTTTCCATGGCCCTGAGCGACGACCCGCCTTTGGGGGTGGACGCGTTTGCACACGAGCCATGGCCAAAAAAGCTGCTATACGCCTTTCCACCGCTGCGTCTCATTCTCCCTCTCCTGGGGAGAGTGAGGCGAGAACGTCTGGCAGTCATTCTGGTGGCACCGGATCGCGTCGGGGCTCCGTGGTACTCAGAAATGACACAGATGAAGGTGGGCCAGCCCTGGGCGATCCCCCAGTTCTGGGGGGCGATGTCTCAAGAGGCAGGTGCAATCGGGGCGTTACCCACTCTGGGCCGTCCTCTTCAGGCTTGGCTCCTGAGAGGGACAGGCTGAGACAGGGTGGATTGTCTGACAGCGTTATTCAGTCTATCCAGGCAGCTAGAGCAGAATCCACCACAGCCTGTTACAGGCCGAAGTGGTTGAGATTCCAGCATTGGTGTGAGGAGCGGGGAATAGAGCCCCTATCTTGTGAGTTGGGCTCTATTTTATCCTTCTTACAGTTACTGGTGGACAGAGGGCTTGCTCATTCCACAGTGAAGGTGTATGCAGCAGCCATCTCGTCCTGTCATGAGGGGTTCAACGGCAGGTCAGCCTTCTCTCATCCACTGATGTTGCGGTTTTTACAGGGGGTCAGGAGGCTGCGCCCGGTGGTGCACGCCTCCGCCCCACAGTGGGACCTGCCGCTGGTGCTCGAGGCCTTGGTCACGGGGCCATTTGAGCCTCTTGAGCTCTCCTCCCTGAAAGCACTGTCGTGGAAGACAGCGTTGCTACTTGCCTTAACGTCAGCCAAAAGAGTGTCCGAGTTAACCGCTCTGTCGGTGCACCCGAGCTGTTTATTGATTCGGGGTGACCAGAGTGGGGCGACACTCAGACCGAACCCCTCCTTTGTGCCCAAGAGCCTAAGGAGTGAGTTCAGGTCGAGGGCTATTCAGTTGGGGGGTTTTAGTCTTCCACCCCATGGGGGGGCTAGAGAAGCTAAATTACACCTCCTCTGCCCGGTGCGCGCATTAGCATATTATGTAGAGCGCACAGCTACCCTGAGACGCACTGAACAGCTGTTTGTGTGCTTCGGGGGCGGGGTGACTGGAAAAGCTCTGTCCAAGAAACGCCTGGCAGGCTGGCTTTGTGAAACCATTGCACACGCCTACAAGCAGGCAGGGAGAGCCTGTCCCATGGGGGTCCGTGCGCACTCCACACGAGCTGTGGCTGCATCAACAGCCTTATTCAGCGGTGTGAGTGTGGAGGATATATGCACGGCGGCGTCTTGGTCAACGCCAGGCCCCTTCATAAAGTTTTATCTCTTGGATATGTCTGGCTCTTTCTCATCGTCTGTACTTGCTGTGGCAACACAGGACTGGTGAGGGGGGGGGGGCTGTGGGTCAGTGGGCATCTGACCCCCTCCCCGGACGTAAATGCGCTTACATTTCTCCGGACCCCTGGAGGGTCGCGGGGTGATGTAATGCGCTCTGGGCCCTTACAGGGCTGAAGGGCTCCCCTCGCCTGCCTGGGGGCAGGAGGGGGAGAGCCCTCCATACTATTGTCCCTACACACTCTGCACAGGGTCAGTGGCGGAGTGGGGGGACATAGGGGGCACTTGCGTTCTCCCCGTGCTCTTTAGGGACTCAGGAGGGAGAGTGCATAGTGAACCCATACAGGGCTGCAGACTTTCCCTGTCTGCCTATGGGCAGACGTAGGGGAGTCCTCAGCACTATTTTTGAGCACACTTTTTTGCGAGGCAAGCGCGTCAGGGTGTGCTCTATCGGCCGCAGCCCGGACTTCTCCACGGTTACAACCGAGGGAGAGGTGAGTGAGGCGCAGTGGCTGCTAAAGCCGGTCAGGGACAGTGAGGTGGAACGGTGTGCTGGACGACAGTGCGTGCATACATCGGGGCTCCGCCCACTGTACCCATAGAGTCCAGTAGAGGGCGGAGCCTGTGAGAGATATAACGTCGGGTTACGTATTGTAACCCTTGTTATATAAACACAGGCGGAGCCCTCTACCTTGGGGGCACTGTCTGTCCTATACCGCTCGCTGAAGAGTGGTGTAGGATAGTGGTCAGGAGGCGAGGCCTCCTTTTATACGGAAGTGAGATGCGCACGCATTCAGGTAAGCCCGCCCCGGGGCCGGCTACGTCTATAGAAATCTCAGTAGGTGAATGCTTGCATGATAAGGTAGTACCCATAGAGTCCAGTAGAGGGCTCCGCCTGTGTTTATATAACAAGGGTTACAATACGTAACCCGACGTTTTCACCACCCTCTGTAAAGCCTTACGATCGAGGTCGGTGCAGCTGCCGTACCAGGCCGTCATGCTGCCAGTGAGGATACTCTCTATCGTGCACCTGTAGAAGTTGCAGAGTATCCTGGAATCCATTTTGAACCTCCTCAACCTGCGGAGGAAGAAGAGCGCTGTCGAGCTTTCTTGGTGATGGTGGTGGTGTGAAGAGACCATGTCAGGTCCTCAGTGATGTGGACCCCAAGGAACCTGAAGCTTTTGACTCTCTCCACCGTAGTCCCATTGATGGCGATGGGGGCGTGTCCCTCTCCCTGCTGCTTCCTGTAGTCCACAATCAGCTCCTTTGTTTTGCTGATGTTGAGATGGAGGTTGTTATCCTGGCACCAAGATGTCAGGTTTTTGACCTCCTCTCTGTACGCCGTCTCGTCATCGTCTGTGATCTGGCCGATGACGGTCGTGTCATCAGCAAACTTCACGATGGTGTTGGAGCTGTGTGTGGCCACGCAGTCGTGGGTGAACAGGGAGTAGAGGAGAGGGCTGAGCACGCAGCCTTGAGGGGCACCGGTGTTAGAATCAGGGTGGAGGATGTGATGTTTCCCACCCGCACTGCCTGGGGTCTGCCCGTCAGGAAGTTCAGGATCCAGTCACAGAGGGCGCTGTTGAGCCCGAGGTCTCTGAGCTTGATGGCCAGCTTGGAGGGCACAATGGTATTGAATGCTGAACTGTAGTCAATGAACAGCATTCTCACATATGTGTTCCTGTTCTTCGGGTCCAGGTGTGAGAGGGCAGTGTGGAGGGTGAGGGCTATGGCGTCGTCTGTGGACCGTTTGCTCTGTAGGCAAACTGCAGGGGGTCCAGAGATTCAGGGAGGGAGGAGGTGATGAATAATTTGACTAACCGCTCAAAGCACTTCATTATGATGGAGGTGAGTGCTACTGGGCGGTAGTCGTTGGGGCAGGTGATGATTGTCTTTTTGGGGACAGGAATGATGGTGGAGTGTTTAAAACATGTGGGGACTACAGACTGCAGCAGGGACCTGTTGAAGATGTCTGTGAACACCTCTGCCAGCTGAACTGCACACACCCTGAGAACACGGCCAGGGATGCCATCAGGTCCAGGAGCCTTGTGTGGGTTAACCCTTTTAAAGGATTTACACACATCTGCCCTATTTAAAACAAAAGGGCAGTGTAGCTCCTGGTCCCTCTGTACCTCCACAGCCTGGCTGCTCTCAAAGCGTGCAAAAAAACTGTTTAGCTCATCTGGGAGAGATGCGCACGCAGACACTCCCGCAGCACCCCCCGCTGCTCCTTTGTAGTCAGTCATTGTCCTTAGTCCCGCCCACATATTCCTAGTGTTACAGCCTTTGAAGTCAGATTCCACCTTGTCTTTGTACTGTCTCTTTGCATTTTTAATTGCTCTCCGGAGATCATACCTAGACTTCCTGTACTCCTCCAAATCTCCCGCTGTGTGCGCGAGAGTGCGCGCTTTCAGTTTGCCGCGCACCTCACCGTTTACCCAGGGCTTTTGATTTGGGAATGTCCGTACAGAAACCTTCGGTACCACGTCATCGATGCATTTCCCAATGTAGCAGATGACAGTGTCCGTGTGTGTGTTGATGTTATTGTCCTCAAACACACTCCAATCCGTGGATGCAAAGCAATCCTGCAGTGCTCATCTGACTCCACGCTCCATCGTTGTACTGTCCTTGTTCGGTCTGTCCCTTTTAAGTTTCTGCTTGTACGCAGGCAACAACAGTAGTGAGATATGGTCTGATTTGCCGAAGGGAGGGCGAGGGAGAGCCTTATATCCATTCCGGAAAGGGGAATAAACATGGTCCAGTATGTTTCCCCCGCGGGTCGGGAAGTTGATGTGTTGGTAATATTTTGGCAAAACCTTCTTCATGTTGGCGGTGTTGAAATCTCCGGCCACAACGAACGCCGCATCTGGCCGTGAAGTCTCGGTTTTATCAATAATCCCAAACAGCTGATCGAGTGCCGTGTTGTTGTCGGCGAGTGGCTGCGGCGGGATATACACTGCTGTTATCACAACAGATGTGAATTCCCTCGGCAGATGGAAGGCCCGACATGAGATCATGAGGTGCTCTAGCTGTGCGGAACAGTCCGATGAAATAATCTTCACATCTGAGCACCAGTTGTTGTTAGTCATTACACACACACCGCCTCCCTTACTTTTCCCCGAGTTAGCAGTCCGGTCCTGACGAAAAATAGAGAATCCATCAGGGACAATAGCGGAGTCCGGGATAGCGGGGTTGAGCCAAGTCTCAGTGAGAATTAACACGTTACAGTTCTTAATGTCCCGTTGAAAAATATTTGGTCTAATTATTGTCTAAACTTTGTCGTGTCTTTATGAAACGTCATTTTGAGAGACCATGCTTTTGATCCTGTGGATTACATTTGCCTTCTGTAGACCATGTCTGGCCATACAACTTTCCAAGACACACCTGAGTGACAGCACGAACAGGTATGGCGAGGAGCCCCGGCCTCTACGGAAGGATTGTTTGAATGATGCGAGTAAACACAGCTGGCAGCCGCGGTGAAACTCCAGCGTTTAGAGCGATGCGATAGGAGAGATTAGAGCGAAGCGAATATTGCATCGCGTCCGGTGTGAACGCAGCATTACGCTCGAGACCAAAGAAAAAGTGAGAGGGAGCATCCATTTTCACGATGTTCTGAAACCGGGATCTGACCAGAGCACCCTGAGCAGAAAACCCCAGCAGGTCAGACAGAGCTGAGTTTTTACTTTTGAAAACTTAACATGTTCTCGCTCTCCTGTGGAGTCTGCCAAACCCTGCAGCTCCACCACTTCTCTCTCCAGAGCTCTCAGAGATCTAGCCATGTCCTTTGTGACATTGAAAGTGTACTGTTGGCAAAGCTGCTTGATTTTCACTTTACCTATATCCCACCACTGCTGAAGAGAATTGTACTCACTCTTAGATAACGGTAGTTTTCCCAAAAAAACTTAAAAACATTTTTAAAATGGTTGTCGGCCAACAGAGAAGCATTAAAGTGCCAATACGCACTATTACACTTAACATGATTAATAAAAAGTGAGACCTGTACGAGGGAATGGTCAGAGATTCCCACTGGACTGATGGAGCAGCTTCTGCTTACATTAATGTGATGGTTAAACACATAGACACGGTCCAGCCTAGCTAGAGACAACAGGTTATCCCTAGAGTGCACCCACGTGTACTGCCCGGGTGGAAGTGCCTCCACACATCACACAGCTCAAAGGTTTCTGTGAGTCTCATTAAGGCACTCTTTGAGGCAGCATGCGGTTCCTGGTGGTTCCTATCCAGCACAGGGTTCTCTGTGCAGTTGAAGTCCCCCCCCAGGAACAGATACTCCTCACTATCACAGGTGCTAAGAGTATCTTTCAGTTTCTCAAAAAACAAAGCCTCTCTGCGCCCACACAGGGAGCATAAATATTTATAAAACATATTTTAACTTTTTCAAATTCAGCATTTACTTTTAGCAAGTGTCCTGGGATGACCTCATCGACCGTACAGGAGAAGGGTGTAAAGCCCCTTGCAAAGAGAATTGCGACCCCTCCACTATTGCTGCACTTATGGCTGAAGAAACCCTCCCCCCCCCACTCCCTCCTCCAGTCACTCTCGTTCTCAGCAGTGCTGTGAGTCTCCTGGAGAAACGTCACATTTAAACTCTTGTTTTCTACTAAAGTAAATAAAGATGCTCTTTAGCATCCCCCGAGCACCGTTAATGTTTAAAGAGCCCAGCTTTATGTCACTCATAATTAAATTATAGTTGCATCCTAACAAAATCAAAAACCTGGCTGAAGAAAAATAAAAGAGAAAAATAAAAACAAGATGTACTTATTCATCATTCTTTGCATTTCCTCTCTAACCCTCTGAAGTATCTTCTTTAACCTAGCCTTCTCTGGGCTGCTGAAGACAGGTTCCCCTAAGGCTTCTGGGCGCCGCATGAGAGCCCTGGCAGAATTGTGAAAAATCTGCAAATCAGCAAAAAAATCTCTAACTTCACCCCCCTCAACCCCTTAGTTTCCGCCAGAAAGGATCTGATCCTCTGGAAAGAGTACTCCTCTCCCTTTTCTACCTCAACCATGTCAAAGAATGACTCACTGTCACTGTCCTCTGAGTCCTCTGAGACTCCCTCTGGCTGAGAGGAGGAACACAGCGACTCTGTCCTTGACACCTTCCCTTTCTGTGCCACACTGCCTTTGCTCACTTCTTCGTTTTTCTTTTGACAGGCAACCTTAATAAATCCTCATCCATTTCAACATCCTCCAGAACAGACTCAGCTACTCTGGCTGCAGTGTGCTCACTATCTGCTTTCTGTGTGACCTGAGTGTCTGTGTGTGTGATACTGTGTGTACCTGCCTGTGTGCTTTCTGTGTGTGAAACCGTTGGCTCTGCCACGGACCACTGACCTGCGGTTCCACCACCGGCGTTTCCGCGCGGGCGCGGGCCCGGCCGTGCACAAAACCGGCAGCGGCTCCGCAGCAGGCGCGGACCCCAGCCGGCGGCCCGGCCGTGGACAAAGGGACCGGGACCGGCAGCCCGGCCGTGGACAAGGCAACCGGTAGCGGCTCCGCCGCGGGCACGGACACCAGTCGGGCCGGCTGCGAGCGCGGACACCACGGGCGCGTCCACCGCCCTCTCCGGGCACGCGCGGATCAGGTGTCCTGCCGCTCCACAACCAAAACATCTCAAAATATCAGACGTAACATGGACAGTATACACAAAATCATCAATTTTAAACTTGAGAGCCAGATTAAGTTCCCCTTCATCCTTCTTCAGGACCATCAGCACCTGTCTCCTAAAAGACACAACGTGCTTGAGGTGCGGGGATTTACAGCCCAGGGGGATCATCTTAATGGGAGACGCAAGCTGCCCGTGTCGAGCCAGCTCTCTCTCCAACAACTCGTTTCTAAGAAACGGGGGCACATTAGAAATGATAACTTTTTTGCAGGAGTGACAAGGGGTAGCACGGGTAATATCGTCCCTTTAAATCACTAGCCCGCTCTCCACCAGCTGGTTGGCTTTCTCCGTACAGTCTAAAAATATAACCACTGCACTGTTCATGCGGGAGGCAGATTTAACTCTGCCATATCCAACCACAGCCCCCACAGCCAGACCACACTCCTCCACCGACACACCGTCAGGTGGAGAGAGCTTGATGGCGTGCTTGCGAGTCAGCTTCTCCAACCCGGCGCAGCTGCCACGGGACGCCATGCCGGGCAGCGTGACTGCAGCTGCAGCCGCTAGACAAACAATTAGACAAACAATTCACCAGTGCAACCACACAACACCACCAAAAAACACCAAAGTCGGTCAAGTGATGCACAATGACATAAACTATCGCCCAGAGAAAAGTGAATCATTAACAAGGGTTTGAAAGGTTGTAACCTTTAAACGATCGCTCTCCGCTATACTCACCGGTCCACTCACAATCAGAGAGAGAGAGAGAGAGGAGAGGAGAGAGAGAAAAGAGAGAGAGAGAGAGACACACACAGCCTGGCCATAGAAACAGGCAGATACAAGAAAACATGGCTGCCAAAAGAGGAGCGATCATGCCAACAGTGAGGAGGAACTGCTGTGGAGACAGAGCAGCACTTCCTCACAAAATGCCCAACTTTTGAAGCTATACGGAAACAAATCTTCCCAAAACTCAACCATAAGCATCCTCAAATATTTCAAAATGAAAATGAAAAACAAAAATACTCCTGGGGGAATATAAAGAGAGCTGCATTGTTGCAGGACAGTTTGTCTCTGCCTGCCACAGTTTCAGGGAATCGGACTGACCTGATACACCAGCTCTCACATCTTATATATCTTATGTATATATATCATATTTTATTTTGTATTATTACATGGTTTAGTTGAATACTCGATTCTGATTGGTCAATTCAGAACACGTGACACGTTGTTAATCCAGAACAGACAGACCGCTGTCAAGGATTTATTGACCGTTGTTAAGGACGCTCACATCTGCACAAACAAGTCCGTTCGATTTAACTGTATACAGTTTTGGCCGAAAAGCAAACTGCATTCTTCTTCTAACTGACAAGACAAGAGCGACAAGAAAACAGCGGAGAAGTAACAGGCAGAAACCCTCCTTTTACGCAGCGGTCCAGACATAGACATCAAACGGCGACACATATTCAGTTGCCAGTTACTTTGGCATTAGGGCAGGGATATCTAGATACTTTCCAAGATTTGACATAATGAATTGTGCTACTTTTAAAGCAAGCAACGATGTTTTCAAATCTGTAATCAAAAAGCTCCGCCTTCCTGCCGTTGCGTTGCTACGTTTTTTTTCTTCAAACGGTAACAACGGACTATTTTCCTTAGCGGATGCATGTCAATTTAAATCAATACAACAATTTTTTAAATCAATAAAATCATTTTCTAAATCCATAAAAGCATTTCAATTAATATTGGGAGTCATATCATTACTTTGTTGAGAATGTGGCCATGTAATAAGCGGGATAATGTGCAGCGACTTGGTCATTATGGGGAAAAGAACACCTTCATGCCGATCTAGATCCCTCCGCTTCGCGTCGGGCTCCTGATCTGCCTGTCGGTGTTCTTTTCCCCATAATGACCGCGTCGCTGCACATTATCCCTTAATGTATTATATGAATTAAATTAATCTGTATTCCTTGTAAAAAACAAAAAAACATGTTCTGAGCAGTTTGTTTATAACTCAGGGTTCTTACACCTTTTCCAAAGTCAAATCCAAGCACTTTTCAAGCATTTTCAAGCTTTTCAAGCATCTTACAGCTGTTGTAAATTACATATTTATATACTCATACCAGAGTTCCCGTTAGCCGGTAATTACCGGACTATGACCGGTAAAATATGCTGAAGACCGACAAATCTTAATCTCTCCGGTCAAAAAGTCCGGTCAAAAATAATTTCCCCTTTAGCGCAATACCGCTTCAGTTGCGCCACTTATGTGACAGACAAGAAAAGTATTTGACAGACAAGAAGAGTATGTGACAGACAAGAAGAGTATGTGACAGACAAGAATAGTCAATTCTAATGTCTAACACTTAATGTGGAGAAAGAGATGTCCTGTATGGTTTGATTGTGCGTTGATCTGTTGGTAATGCCTCGGGGTTCCGGTGGGCATGTAAACAAATGCATAATGCTGCTGCGCTATACTTTGTGGCCTCACCCGGTTGCATAGCGACGCTTATTGTTTAGGTGTCTTTTAATAAGCAGGTAGTCATATCATTAGCTAGAACTAGCTAGATCTGATCGATATGGACATAAACGCGAATGAAGTCTAATCTGACGGGAGAGAGATCAGCTGCTGACGAGTCGACACGCAGCTCTGCATGATCACCTGCAGCGGTGAGCGGAACAAAACACACACTTCAGGTTAGAATATCACACGTAGCTATTTTAATTACCTCTCAAACTACCTAAACTAGTTATAGATATGTTTAGTTTTACTGTCGGGTCACTCATTACCAGTGTTGGGCAACTAGTAATAGTTATAGTTACTGCTCTCAAAAAAGTAACTAGTTACTTTATTAGTTACTGAATTATAAAAGTAACTAGTAACAAGTTACTTTACTTTAAAAATAATAACAATAAAAATACAAGTTTTTGTGTTGTTCTGTGGCACAGTAAGACTAGTTTTATAGCCCCATGTACATTAGTTAGGTGCTTCAAGAGATTGGCATTGCTGTTATTCGATGTGGACAATGCTTTCTGTTCTGCACACAGTTTACATTTGACCGTAATATTTTTTGCGTCCTTTATCCCCACAAATTGAAAATAGTGGTTGTCACATATGCATACAATGCATACTGAGTTAAGGCTGTTACGGCAGTGTTGCGACATGCTTTATGGCATGCGAAGTACTGCTTTACTTCGGAGTAAGCCCGCGAGTTGTCATGTTGCTGCTTACTGTAATGTCTTGACTTACTGTACAATAAACCTGAGTCGTGAAAGATACTCGACCCTCGATCATTCTACATGGTGTCAGAAGTGACCGGTGAGTCACAGGAAATAAACAAGACAAAGTAAAGGAATATAGACGGCGGAATGGCGAAGTTTAATCCCCCAGCGAACTTTTCTTTTGATAAGCCGACTGAATGGCCAGAATGGAGGCAACGCTTTGAGCGGTACAGACTCGCTACTAAACTCGACAAAGATGACGGGAGAGTGCAGGTGAGCTGCCTGATTTATGCCATGGGCAACGAGGCAGAAAACATATTCAAGTCGTTCACTTTTGCCGAAGAAGATGACGGCGATGACTTTGCCGTTGTGGTGGGAAAGTTCAACGAGTACTTTTTCCCGAGGAGGAACGTTATCCACGAGAGGGCATGTTTCCACCAGCGTGTCCAGCGGCCAGGGGAGAAGGCAGAGGGTTTCATCCGAGCCCTGTATGATCTATCAGAACACTGTGAGTTTGGCGCAAGCCGAGATGAGAATATCCGCGACCGAATTGTCGTCGGGATACGAGACAAAGAGCTCTCGCGCAGGCTGCAGCTAACTGCGGACCTAACACTAGCACTGACGATACGGACCGTCAGGCAGTCAGAGGAGGTCGCAGCACAAGTGAGTCTGCAGGAAGACACAGTGGGATCAGTACAGGAGGTGAGATTCAAAGAAAAAAATAACAAATGGAAACCTCAACAACATCAAGGCAAGTCAAAAGACAGAAAATGGGGGGGAAGTGAAAGGAATGTGGTAAATGTGGGAAATCACAGCATAGCAAGGAAGAAGGGTGTCCTGCAGCTAAAGCTACATGCCACAAGTGCAATAAAATAGGACATTGGGCCAGAGTGTGCCGAAACAGCAATAGATCAGTGAATGAGGTCACAGGGACTGTACAGGCTGAGCAGACCCATTATTTCTTAGGCTCAGTGTGCAGTGCAGAGGAGAAAGAGCAGTGGACAGTACAGCTCCAGGTGGATTCTACTACAATGGAATTTAAAATTGACACAGGAGCTGATGTCAGTGTCTTATGTGAGGATGCATTTCACACACTCACTCCACCAAAAACACTGAAACCAGCTGACATCCCATTAGACAGCCCAGGAGGTGAACTGTTGTGTCTGGGACGCTTTAATGCTACAGTTAGTTACAAGGGAAATAACTACCTATTTGAAGCATATGTAGTCCGTGGCCAGAATGTCAATAACCTACTCAGCCGGGATCTGTCAGTGGAGATGAACCTGGTGAGGCGTGTTGATGAAGTGAAATTCACTACCAGTGAACACCTTCAAGCCTATGGTGAGCACGGCACACTAAAAACTGAACCTGTTAAAATCCAATTAAAGGATGGGGCTCAACCATATGCAGTGCATACAGCACGTCGTGTGCCCTTCCCAATGTTACAGATGGTAAAAGAGGAACTGCAGAGGATGGAGAAGAACGGTGTCATCGAGAAGGTAACACAGCCAACTGAATGGTGTGCTCCTATGGTGCCAGTTCTAAAGAAAACCACAGGCAAAGCCAGGATCTGTGTGGACCTGAAAAGACTAAATGAGTCAGTAAAAGAGAGCGCTACATCTTACCTACCTCTGATGAAATAACTGCAAAGCTAAGTGGTGCAACTGTGTTTTCCTCTCTCGACGCTGCAAGTGGGTTCTGGCAAATCCCACTGCACCCAGCCAGCTGTAAATTAACAACCTTTATAACACCGTTTGGCAGGTACTGTTTCAAAAGGTTACCTTTCGGGATTTCCAGTGCGCCTGAGATCTTCCAGCGGAAAATGCTAGAGACTCTGCAGGGGCTGGAAGGCGTTGAAGTCTTCATGGACGATATCCTGGTCTATGGGACATCGACAGAACAGCACGACGCCAGACTCGAGAAGGTACTACAGCGTGTTGAGTCAGCAGGCTTAAAACTCAATAAAGATAAATGCTCCCTCAGGCAAAGCCAGCTACGCTTTCTGGGACATCTCATCGACCAGTCAGGAGTCAGGCCTGACCCTGATAAAGTTGAAGCCATACATCAGCTGGCTCCACCAGGAAACGTCCATGAGCTGAAAAGAGTCCTGGGCATGGTGAACTACCTGGGTAGGTACGTTCCAAACCTTTCCACAATAGGTCAACCACTGTACGAGCTTCTGAAGAGCAGGAACATCTGGACCTGGGGTCACTCACAGCAGTCAGCTTTTGAGAACATTAAGAAGATGCTGACCACGGCACCTGTTCTTGTCTTCTATGATGTGGCTAAAGCCACAGCGGTGTCTGCTGATGCCAGTAGCTATGGCCTGGGGGGGGTCCTCCTCCAGCTCCATGAAGAGGAGTGGAAGCCAGTAGCCTACTGTTCGAGGCGTCTCACAGAAGCAGAGACACGCTACGCCCAGATAGAAAAGGAGTGCTTGGCTAGCGTATGGGCCTGTGAGAAGTTCGACAAGTATCTATGTGGCTTGGATCAGTTCAGGCTGGAGACCGACCACAAGCCATTAGTGCCACTGATCAACAAACAAAGCCTAGACAACGTCCCCTTGAGATGTCAGCGTCTACTAATGAGGCTCATGAGGTACAAACCTTTAGCAGAGCATGTGCCTGGGAAGACCCTTGTTGTCGCCGACACACTGTCCCGAAGCCCACTGACACACACAAAGGAAGAGACTGATACTCAAGAAGATGTGGCATGCTATGTAGCCACAGTGATACAGGGCATTCCAGCATCCCAACGAGAATGGAGAATATCAGAAAAGAGACAGCTGCCGACAGTGAGCTTCAGGCTGTCATCAAGCTGATTAGGGCAGGATGGCCTGAATACAGTAGTAATGTTCCACTGAACATCAGGGACTACACCAAAGTGAAAAATGAGCTATCGGAAGCTGATGGCTTAGTCATACGAGGAAACAGGATCGTGGTTCCGGGGTCACTGAGAGCAGACATTTTGCAGAAAATACATGAGGGACACCAGGGGCTCTCAAAATGCAGAGAAAGGGCGAATGCATCAGTTTGGTGGCCGGGGCTCTCTGTAGACATTAAGAACATTGTCAACATATGCAAGAGCTGCCAGGAGCAGAAGCGGGCTCAACAGAAGGAGCCGCTTATTTCCACACCACTGCCTGATCGTCCGTGGAAAAGAATCGCTCTCGACCTCTGCGAACATAACAAGCACAACTACCTTGTGATTTCAGACTACTATTCACGGTATCTGGAAATACTACAACTACCATCTACGACAAGTGCCCTTGTCATCCAGAGACTTAAAACGACCTTTGCTAGGTTCGGAATTCCTGAAGAGGTTGTGAGTGACAATGGTCCCCAATTCTCCAGTGCAGAATTCCGGGAGCTGGCACAGCGGTTGGACTTCAGACACATCACGTCTAGTCCTCACCATCCTCAAGGAAACGGTCATGCCGAAAGAGCAGTACAGACCGCTAAGAGAATCCTTCGTCAGGAAGATCCGCTGATAGCCCTTATGTGCTATAGATCCACTCCCTGTACTACCACAGGAGTCAGTCCAGCAGAACTGCTAATGGGGAGAAAGATCAGAACGACGCTCCCGACACTCGAGAAAAATCTACGGCCTAAATGGCCTAACAGACAGATTGTCAAACAAAAGGACACGAGTGAGAAAGCAAAACAAGCCTTTTATTACAACCGACGACATGGTGCCAGGCATCTACCAGCTCTACAGCCAGGAGACACAGTCTACACCAAGCTCGACAACGAGAAGTCCTGGAAGACACCAGCAATCGTCTCAAAAGAGTGTGTTACTCCGAGGTCTTACCTCATTAACACACAAGGAGGTGCAGTGCTGCGGCGGAACCGACTTCATCTCCGGGCAGAACCAACTTCCCGACCTGCACAGCACATCCCACTAACACCAGCAGAGAGTGCTGTGGCGATTTCCCAGCCTGTAAGCGCCAACACACCAGAGACTGTTACCCTGAAACCAAGTGAGGTGACACCCATACAACAACACCAGGCCAGGTCTGGCCGTGTCAGTAAGCCGGCCACTAGGTTGGACTTGTAGACAGGAGTGTTTTGGGTGTTTCACAATGACCTCTGGGGGTGAATAGAAAAAAAAAACACCTATGGCCTTTGGGGGGGAGAAAATGAATAGGGAAACACAGGTGGACTCTGAGTCTGCTGAATTTTGAGTTCTGTTTATTGTGAATGTTATGTGCAAATTTGATATTACTGCTGCAATGTTTAGAAAAGAAAACTTGCATCTTGAATTTTATTTTGTTACAGCACTACTGAAGGTATTGGTTACCCATCTTGATTAACATAATCTGTGAAGTTAACCTGTATTCATAGGACACTTTTGGTTGGTCAGTACGACTGAATGAACATTTGTTATCACAGTTTGACTGTTGTTTACTATTACAGGATGATGCTGTGACTAATCGGTCAAAACTCTTTACAGTTATTTAAAATTAAATAACTAAGAAAAAGGGGAGATGTCACATATGCATACAATGCATACTGAGTTAAGGCTGTTACGGCAGTGTTGCGACATGCTTTATGGCATGCGAAGTACTGCTTTACTTCGGAGTAAGCCCGCGAGTTGTCATGTTGCTGCTTACTGTAATGTCTTGACTTACTGTACAATAAACCTGAGTCGTGAAAGATACTCGACCCTCGATCATTCTACAGTGGTTATATCTCCAAGTTGTAAATGCACTGCTGCTCTCGCTGATACTTGCATCTGCCATTGTGTGTGTGTGCTGGTGGTGGGCGTTGCCGTGTATGTGTGTGTGTTAGCAAGTGTTTGTGTGTCTGTGTATTTTCCCCATAAGGCAAGACCCGCCCAACTCTGTCTCTGATTGGCTTACCCTGAAATGTTACCCCGCGTTAACCAATCATCACTCCTCTCTGGTCACTTTCACTTTTCCATGGTACTGTGAGAGGACATCACTGTATTCGCCTGTAAGTTACATCCGCAGGGAGATTCGGTTCAGTTGGATCACATAATGTAACGCAGTAACGCACCCATTTAAATCACAGTAACTATAACGGCGTTACTGAATGGGAATAGGTAACTAGTAACGTTATTAGTTACCGCAAAAGGTAGTTGCGCTACAGTAACGCGTTAGTTTGTAACGCGTTAGTCCCAACACTGCTCATTACTGATCCGCGAGCTGCATGATACTGGCGGGCTGTCAGGAGAGGGAGAGAGCGCTCCGTGTTATTGTAAATTACTGTACACTTTTGAATAATGTAGTTAATCTACTATAATTAGTTTGTTTAATATCGAATCATGTCAATTTGTTTTAAAGCTCAATAAATAACAAAGAAGACCTTTGACCGGCACTTTTCTACTTTTGTCCGGAAGATTTCAACTTTAACGGACATTTTGACCGGCGAAAAAATATTCTAACGGGAACTCTGACTCATACTCAAATGATTATTTCCCTACCTCACATTAAATCAGATGTTCTTTATACTATAAACAACCAAATGTGTGTTTCATAATAGCATTCTACATGAGGATGAAAAATTAAAGAAAAGAAAACTAAAGTTTAATATTTCAAAATGAGTGACCCATCTGTACGTAGACTGGGCATCCCATATAACCTGGCTGAGCCAATATAAAGAAATCAGCCAAATAACTTTTCAATACATTATTGATTACTATTTTTGAGGTACTTTTAGGTTGGCAGTAAACATAAGTCGGAGGTAAATGGTGTACTTTTACTCCAATACATGTATTTAATACCTTTAGTTACTTTACAGATGTGGATGAATGATGTGAAATATAATCAAGTGTTAAATCAGACTTTAGTTCCACCTGGAGTAAATTCACAAGCTACCCTGCAGTATACAAAGTCATTCAAACTAGCTGCACCTTTACCAGCTTTGATAACACTTTAATGATCAATCATTATAAAACATATCATATATAATTATTAGGGATGCTCCGATCGCCCATTTTGGGGCCGATCGCCGGAATCAGTATCGGCCGATACCGATCGCCGATCCGATCGAGTGGGCGGGGCCTATGGGGATCTTCCATTCAGTGTTGCCAACTTGGGGACTTTCCAAACCCTCCGGCCACTTTTTTTTGTCAAAAGCGACTAGCGACAAATTCAGCTACATTTTCTGGTGTTATTGGAGACTTTCTGGTGTTTGGTAGTGCTGTAGCGACGCGTCGACGACATATTTCCTCGTCGACGCATCGCCACACACACGTGGGTCACCCAAAACAACAACAAGCAGTTCGCAATCGCACTTTAAACACTATGGAGACTGAAACGGCTACCACCTCCTCCTCACAGGATTGCGCACGAAGCCCTGCAAAAAGCCCCCAAACAAAAACATCTCGCCCTAGGTCTTCAAAAGCATGGGAATACTTTAAATGTAGTCCAAAACGCAAAGGCATTGTTATTTGCAGTCTTTGCCAAATGGAGTTGGCATACCACACTAGCACAACAGCGATGTTGGAGCATTTAAAGCGGAGGCACCCCCTTGTCTCTCGTGGAGGGAACAATGATAAGTAAGTACTAACTTTGGCTAAATTAATTCCACATTTGTGTAGTGTGTTGTGCAGCTTGAGTTCTGTGCACTTCGGTAGTGCTAACTATCTTATAGCTCTCCGTGCGGTTTGTTCGTGCTTGGTTGGTTAGTAGTTAATGTTAGCTACCTAGCTAGCGGCGCCAGCTGTGTGTAAGTTAAAGTTTGTCAGCATTTAATGTTGGCTGGAATGGTAGCTAGTTTACGTCTGCAGAACACCGCTATCTAGCCGCTACTAACCCGGAACGAACAAACTGCACAGAGAGCTAACTCATGTTGTGGTCGTTTACGAGTCAAACATAACATTAGACTAACGTTAGTCAGCTTATAGTATCAATGTATGTCAACTAACGGAGCCAAGCAATGTCCAGGCCAGGGCTGCACGTAAGCTGGTGCGCAGTTGTCATGAATGGATTAATGTTTTTATGAGCATTGAAAACATTAAAATGAGCACCAGCACATCCAAGTGTGATAGGGCTCATATGAGTTGCACTACCAAACATTTTCACTGTGTAGATATAGTACTCTACAAGCTTTTAGATAAACATGAAATGCATTGTTGGACTTAACATTGTTTAAAAAGTAACCACGTTAGCCTTCAAGTAAGCTAATTATACCATAGCACTGCAATGAGTTTAAGAGTAGATTTAATATGCCCCACTGTCATAGCTGTTGTTCCATTGTTCATTGCTGTTGTGTTTTAGGACAAAGCAAAGAACCTTGCCGTCCTATCTTGGGAAAGAGGCGCAATGCACTCCACAGAAGGCAGCCAAACTCAGCAAAAGAATCTTGAGAGTAAGTAATTATTTGCTTCCTTTGAGCATCTTTTAGGAGGGAATGGCTGTCCTGACTTATTAGCTAGTTTATAGGTGTTTCTTCACTTGGCCTTTTTATTTGTGTCCTTGTTTGGATTGTGTAATAATTAAGCTTCTTACACTGTAAGCAACATGGCTCTATGAAAGGTGCTATGTTGTTATTAATAATAATAATAATAATAATAATAATAATATATTTGTTTTATCTTACAGGTGATCGTCAAAGACATGAGGCCTTTGTTGGACTGTAAGAGTAAACAGGCTGGCCTTTTTATTTTGTATAATTTTATTCTATATTTCTTATTTTGCTGTGCAATAAAAAAAAAACTATATTATTAAGAATTTTTTGGTATTTATTTGAGATACCTTATGTTTTTTATTAATCGAACAACAGAAAAATAATCGTTAGATTAGTCGACTAATCGGTAAAATAATCGCCCGATTAATCATTTTCAAAATAATCGTTTCCCCCCAGCACTAGTGTTTGGAGAATCTGACGTGATAGCATGTAATTGTAACGAGCAGCGGGTGCTGAGCCCCTCCGCCGTCTCAAAGCACTCACAGGCAGCCTCGCACGGCAGCTGCACTCGAGCAGAGAGGTGGCAAAGTGACCCAAAAGAGACACACTACGCGTCCAGACTATATTAATCGTGCATGCGCAAAGCCATCGCTGATCTCGCCCTGGCTTGCAGTGGGTGTTTCTCAATCGCGAGTAAAGCTGCTTCAGAGCCACTATTTCAAGCATACTACGTCATCGAGTGCCGCCTAAGTACTGTTCCAATCTCCAGCATACTTGGAAATCTACCGAGCCCGGCGAACTCCGTTTGGAGAAATATCAAGGCTGCACATGAGTAGACTCCGCGGTCTTAAAATCCCCACAATGCTTTGCGCACGGACCAATTTCCCCAAATCTGTGGCGGAAAATGTAAGGCGGGGCCTCTCATATGACGCACACCTGCACACTTGCTAGCGTGTTCCACTCTTCATTTTCCGAATACCAGGAAGTATTCTTGCCTCGCTTCTGAAGCAAGATGCTCGGCAGACATGTGCTACCAAGCAAGCGTACTCGCGATTGAGAAACACCCAGTGTGTCTCTTTTGGGTCACTTTGCCAGTCCCAAGCCCAGATAAAGAAGGAAGGTAGCAATTCCATCCCACATAACCATTTTTTTATTAAATGTGACTAATTCTTTAACAATACTGGACAACATGTATGTATGTAATGTTGGTCTCTACAAAGCATTAAAGTCATCAAGTGATGGACAAACATAAACATTTTAAAAAAAAGAATCAACAGAAGGAAGTTCATTTGTAGTTCTAAACACATTAAGGGTGTTTTTTTCTTCACTTTTTGTATATAAAATATGCAAATTAGGCGATGACGTCATTTAGCGACTTCTAGCTACTTTTAGGACAGCCAATAGCTACTTTCCTTACTATGGAGTTGGCAACACTGCTTCCATTTAAAGTGATGTTTAAAACTCAGTTAATGGGGCTCATTCACTGGCGCTTCCACAAACAACAACCAACATAATTATTAAATTCAAATGAAGTACATTATTCAAGTTTACATTAACTTGGGATAATAACACGGGAGAAATGAGCGGAAGCGCTCTCTTTTCCTCTCTCCTCCTCTCTCTCTCTCCTGACAGCCTGTCAGTATCTCCTGCAGCTCACTGATCCAGTAATGAGTGACCCGACAGTGAAGAATAAATATATTTATAACAGCGGGTGGAGCTGCAGGATTTCTGCTTCACACACGTTGCATACCGCTATTTTATTGTCATTTTTGGACACTTAAAATACTGCCAGACTAGTGAAGCCATTTTGGCGAGCTTGTTTTACCGCGCACAGAGAAAAGTGTCATGTATTTTACATGCAACGTTAGCCTAATCTAAAATGCTCTACTACGGCGTACCTTTCGTGGGGTGTGTGGCTCGTCAGCGCAGACTCTCGCACCGTTATGTTTGCACACTTTGCAGGAGGCTACTGTTGGGCTTGACCCTCGTCTTAGCCATGGCTTGTATTTGTCTTCTGCTAGCCAACGCTCGTTGAAACGGCAACCTCCTGGCATACTGTCATCTATCACTCATCAGAATGCCCAGGTCACACACGTAACAAAAACACTTGCCGGTCACGCGCACGCGGGAAGGCCGGAGCGGAGCTGTTTTATGTCGGAGCGGAGCTGTTTTATGTCAAAGCGAAGCAATTAAGCTCGCTCCGACTTCTTTATTTTCTTTTAATCTAAAAATCGAAGTAAAGCATTTACAATTTCAAGCACTTTATCCCAAATTCAAGCACCATTCCCAAAATGCAAGCACTTTTCAAACCTTGAAAACAACTCTTACAATTTCAAGCATTTTCAAGGATTTCCAGCACCCGTACGAACCCTGATAACTGTTTATTTGTGTGTATTTTTGTATAGATTTTGCAACTATACAGAGCTTTGGCAATACTGTATGTAACTATGGTCATGCTAATAAAGCTATTATTGAATTGAATTGACTGCCCTTTGTACATGTAGCTGTGGCTGACAACAAATAATGTTATTATGAATACATATGCCTCCGAGTCCTGCATGAACTGTGCATAGACTGTATTTTAACATTGGTCATATGGTGGTATTGGAGAACCAACTATTTTTCAGGTGGTACTTGGTGTAAAAAGGTTGAGAACCACTGGCCTAGAGAATTTGGGTGTATTTTACTGTTTGTTGTTTACGTGCCTCCCAGCGGCCGGCTCCATCGCTCACTGTGTTCACGAGCTGCAACTCAGCCACCCCGATGCACCGGCAATAGTGCTCGGGGACATGAAGCAATGTTGCCTGGAGACTGTGTTACCTGGGTTCCAGCAGTATGTTAGGGATCACAGCAGGAAAGACAATATCCTGGACAAATGCTTTGTTAATGATAAAGTAGCCTATGTGTCTAAATACAGACCACCAATACTGAACTCTGATCATAATGTTGTGAATATGATACCAGTGTATAAGACCAAACTGAAGGGAAGTCAACCAGAAAAGAAAGTAATAAGGACATGGACAAATTAAAGTAGGGAACAGTTGAAAGCCTGTTTTGATTGGACAGATTGGGACATTTTTCAGGAAGGTTCACTAGATGAAATAACTACTATACTAATTGTCTATTACCATCTGGCCGGGGACAACAGCTGGAAATTAGCCATGTCGGCTAAAGCTGTTCCATTTACTGTTTTTGTGAGTTCATCGATGGGGACTGTCCACGACACTATAAATAAATAAACTAAAAACTAAACTAAACTAAAAAACTACTGTTACCAAAGACTATATTAACTTCTGTGTTCCCACTAAAGAAATACAAATCTATCCAAGTAATAAATCATATGTGACTAAGGACATTAACAAAAAGTTATAAAAACCAGGAAAATAGCTTTCAAAAACAAAGACTGAAAACTGAAAGTCAAATTGAGGGAATCAAAACCGGCACTTTTGCCCCTTTCACACCGGCGCTTTTCCAGCTCCTGCTCGGAGCTGGAGCTGGAAAAGCGCCGGTTTCTCCTGTTCACACCGCAGCGGCGGCGCGTCATAGCTCCGGAATGCGGTTCACTTCCAGCTCCAAAAAATTGTCGGGCCAGAGGCAAGAGCTTCGGAGCTATGACGCGGCATCTCTTACGTCGAGGCGTGCAGGAAACCTTACTTTGACCATCCGTTCGCTGTTATTGATCATTGTGGAGAGCAGGCAGACGTTTTGTTTGTTATTATAGCAGCTATCGGATGGAATTAATACATGGGCTGTACAGGTTGTCATGTCCGACTATCACAAGTAGAATCATAATGAAAAATACGCCGGTAAAATGTGCCTGTTGAAAACGGCTTAGCAAGTAGTCAGTTTAGCTTCGGTTGCTATGCTAACATCACCCATGTTATACCAGAGAAACTTTCATAACAGCGTTGTGATGCCAAACAGCGTCAATTCAGACTGACATACATTCACTTAAGGGGAACTGGGGATATGTATCAGCTGCTTGTGTGACAGTCAGACAGTGAATACTTTAGAGCCGTGTGAGCTAACCCGGAGCTAACGGGAGAATAAACTCCCGTGGAAGACCAGCCAGCACTGCAGCGGTCGGTAAATGCCGCTGAAACACATTAATAAACAATGAACCACGGCACTCTGGAGAAAAGTATAAGGTTGGAGAAGTCGTTATTTAATTTAATCTGGCTTCGTATGATTAAAAGCAACACGATCATCGACCCGACGCAGTCCCCCGGCCCGTTGTTGTTGTGGGAGAAAATCAGCGACGTAAACTGTGACGTCATGACGCAGCAGCGGCAGCTCTGGGCGGTGTGAACAGAGCGGGAGCTGAAAAGGGAAACGGGAGCTGAACCAGAAAAGCTCTCGCTCGGAGCTAGAAAGGGAAAAGCGCTGGTGTGAAAGCCGCAACAGAGAGCTTTTGGGAAATGCTTTTAAAGCCAAAGACCCCAAAAAAGTGTGGGACACCATGAGAACCATGACAGGAATTACCTCTTCAGCTAAACCTATTGTGACGGACAAGACATACTTGATCCATACCAATTTGCCTATAAGCAAGGGGGTGGTACTGTTGCTACTCTGGTTCATATCATTACAAAACATTTAGATAAACGTCACACCTATGCAAGAGCCCTCTTCCTAGACTTCTCAGCAGCATTCAACACAATACAAGCAGACATCTTGGTGCCAAAAATGGCCAAAATGGAAGTAAATCCATACCTGATTTACTGGTATGCCGCTTTCCTCACCAGTTGAGAGCAACTTGTGAAGGTTAACAAAACCCTGTCATCTGCCATCACAACCAATAGGCGCGTTCACACCGTACAGTACTTTTCCCACTTTAGTTCCGATATAGTTCAGAAATGTCGCGTTCACACCAAAAAGAGCCGGAACTAAAATTAGTTAATGAGAACCTTTTTACCCCCTTTTCCGTCAGTTTTCCGTCCCTGCTAGAGAGCAGGTACTTTTGTGGGAGAAAAAGGTTCCTATGTCTGATTGGCTGGGCGGATTGCAAACCACACCCCGTAAAACTCCCAAAAAGTTTTGTGAAGCTGCCATTTTATTATCCTCGCATTAGCATTATTAGCATTAGCATTAGCCCAGCACAGAAACGCTGAGAGACTGATTTATGGCAACACAAAAGAAAACATGGGAGCGGTGGAGATGAGGAGGTGTCGGCGTTCTGGCGATTTACTCGGAAGGCTTCAGTAGTAGCCAGTCCCCAACTCCGGGGACTTCGGGCGGCAGTATACGCTGTGAAGTTGTTTGCGGCCTGCCAGTAAACCCAAAGCAGAAGAAGAAGAAGTGACGTCAGTGGCTTCATTTGCCTAATCCTCCCCCAGGGACTTATTCCGGTGTGAACGCGATCTGTACTTAGTTCATGAGAACTAAAGAGCTCTGATGAACTAAGTTCTGATTAACCTTTGTGGGAAAAGTACTGCGGTGTGAATGCGCCTAATGTAGGGGACCCCCAGGGCTGCGGGAGTTCAGCTGTGCTCTTTACTAGCTTCTTTTAGCTTTTTTGATGACTTTACTGAACTGCTGTCTATAGTGTGTATTGACTTTGACCGTCTAGTCATTGTTGGTGATTTTAACATCCATGTTGACAACCCCCAGGACAGAGGGGCTAAAGAACTGTTTTGGTTTCTTGATAACTATGGACTGACTCGGCATGTGGCGGAGCCCACGCACAATAAGGGGCACACTCTGGACTTAATGATCTCAAAGGGTCTGAATATCTCTGAGGTTGTGGTGACTGATGTTGCACTCTCTGATCATTCCTTCGAGAGCTCTATTTCTGTTCACACAAATGTTCAAAAAGGTAACCACAAAGTGATATTTAACTGAAAACACTAGGGAAATGTTTACTCAGAATGTTTCTTCCACACTTGCCCCTGCTAACATCTCAGTAAATGAGCTAGTAGATCATTTTAATTCAAAAATAAAAAATGTTATAGATGCCATTGCTCCAACTAAGGTAAAGGAAGTGACTGGCAAGAAAAGATCTCCATGGAGAAAGGCCATGACTGTGAGAACAGAAAAAAGAGAGTCAATCCTCTCAGTAAACACAGAGCTGAATCCAGATCAGATGCACGCTGAAGGCTCTTTGAGCAGCTCTCACTGATCCTGCTGTTATGTTACATGTTTGTTGTTTGTTTCTCATGTATTGTGTTTGTCTTATTTGTCTATGTTGATGTTACACATGGAGCTGCTGTGATGCAAGTCACATTTCAGACTTGATTTGACAATTAAAGTATTATCGTATCGTATACAACAACGTTCTAACCTATATCTAACCATATTGTGCATTCATATTGTATGTTTCCAAACAGGTTGTGATCTTTCATTTGGGGATAACAGTGTTAGGCATTTGTGAGGTGCAACAACATTAACATGAACCTTTCTGTTGGTCGCTTGTTAGCAGACCCTCCACGCGATAGCAGAGCGAACAGGTACAGCAAGCGAGGAATCATTGTCCACTAGTAAATCGATTGCAGATGGCGTCGTGCTCGTGGACGGATACAAACAAAATAATAATGAATTGGTCGCGAAAATATACTTTGGTGGCCGTTAAACCTGGGCGGCCCAAGTAAAGTCTATGTGTGGGAAACCCTGGACTTGAATTTTGAATTGAGCCGTCACTAATAGATACTATCTCTTTACGCATTAGTGATGGGAATTCCGGCTCTTTTTAGTGAGTCGGATCATTTGGCTCGGCTCACTAAGAAGAGCCGGCTCTTTCGGCTCCCAAACGGCTCTTCATATTACCACAGTTTACCAGAGCCTCAGTTTCGCCAGTTCACGCGCATGCTCCACTAGCACCCACGTCAAGGCTCGCCGGCAGTACACTTTCCGTCACAGGAACACGCTTTGCTGGCGGCGAAAATAATCCCACCAGACTCCTTTGCCCCTCCAACAGAGGGATGTCCTTGTCCTTTTCATCATTTCAAGCGATAAAAACTCTTTTGGACGCCCTCGGCTCGAGTTCAGGGCGTTCCGAGCTGAATAAGGGCGTCAAATGACGGCAAGACGCCCGCCTGGCGGAAATGCTGGAATTAGGAATATATTGTGATGAAGTGCACACTGACCTGAGCTCCAGGGGTCTCCTTGTTCTCCTCCATGCTGCTCTCCTTCTCCGGCTGGGTCTCTGAAATAATCAACACAACTACAGCTGACACAAAACAAGACAACTCAATACAACCGACAGACACAACAAAACTAATCTACAGCTACTTCGTAGGTTCATAGCAGAGGTGAGAAGTAACTAAGTACATTTACTCAAGTACTCAAGTATTTCGAGGTACTTTTACTTTACTTGAGTATTTCCATTTAATGCTACTTTGTCTGCGACAATAGGAGACAGTAATAAAGCTGCTTCACTGAAGAGGAGAAACTCACACCTCCAGGACTCTGTCAGTCAGGAGGAGACTAGAAACAACAAGTCAATAAACTGAGGATTCATCCTGTAACATAAAGGAGTTACCTAACAGAAACCAGTATGCTAACGGTAATAAAGAAGAGTTACCGTACTAAAAACAATATGCTGAAGGTAAAAGGGAGCGTTTACTCAAACTAAACGGTATGCATATAACTTATGAGTATACTGTGGGATAAATAATGTTAGAGAAAGTAATTAAGGTATTTCCTCCACCTGAATGAGAATAAAAGACACACACTTATATGCTCATATTTAGTGTGTTATCACATTATGTGCAGTGCCTTGTCTTATGCTGCTGTGACGTAAACATGTTCCAAATTGATCAATTTAGTCAATGTGATGCTAAGCAGAGGAGAAAATTATAGAAAGGTCAGATAGTTATTAACGTTACATACTACATAATGACTTTAACCATTATGATAAAAAGTTATTATTATTAAATTATTATTAATATAATACAAATATTTAGATATAATTCTTCATAATCTGTGTAGCAACTTACATTCTAATTTACAGCTCACAGTTTGTTCACTTTTATTTCATTAAAATGACTTTATTCACATAGAAAGTGACATTAATGGTTGTTTGAACCACGGTTATAACGCTATCTGTGTCATTAACTATCACTAAGTTAACACAGAAAGCAAACATGAGCTAGTGAGACTGTTTAATGTACTCCATGTATACAGTATTTTCTGTATATTGTGTATTCTTTAGATACTCTAGTCATATGTGTCCTGTGTGTAAACTTGCTGCTAATGCTTCATTTTTATTATATCTTATTGCATCTTTTAAATATGTTTAACTCGTGTAATGCAGAGTTCCCGTTAGAATATTTTTTCGCCGGTCAAAATGTCCGTTAAAATTGAAATCTTCCGGACAAAAGTAGAAAAGTGCCGGTCAAAGGTCTTCTTTGTTATTTATTGAGCTTTAAAACAAATTGACATGATTCGATATTAAACAAACTAATTATAGTAGATTAACTACATTATTCAAAAGTGTACAGTAATTTACAATAACACGGAGCGCTCTCTCCCTCTCCTGACAGCCCGCCAGTTATGAGGTGTGATTTGTGCCAAAGAGCAGATAACTAAGCTCACTGAGCGGAGAACTGACGTGTCAACGTACGCCAACGCCTCCATCAATTTTGAATGGGTTGACGTACGATACAGGCGACGTCACGACGTTGTCAGACGTCAGACGTCACGGCGACGTATCATAGGTGCGCTCAAAGTACGCGCTCACGTGGCGGCGGCGTAGCTTTGAAAGTGCTATCTAAGATACGCGTGTTGATAACGTACGTGTACATAAGCGTGTACATAAGCGTGTGGATAAGCGCGTGAATAACGTACGTCTCGCCTCCGTTAGCATTGTATAGCATTATCCTATATTATGTTTTTCTAATGATTCCGCTCCTAGTTTGGAGAGTGTTACAGGTAGCCTACACTTTCTCATCGGCACAGTGTTGGTATCAGAAGAGAGGGGAATAATAATTAATAATCATTAGTATGAGAATATTTGCTGGTGTTGTACTCGAGACCGGTCTCCAGACCACTTTTAACGGTATTGGTCTCGGAATCGACTGCATTTGGTTTCGTATTGTCTCTGTATCGGACCTATAGGACTCGAGATTTTATGTCAAGAGCGGTTAAGACCACGGCTGTGGCTGGGGATGTGATGAGGATCGGGAACCGAAATCCGGTTCCGATTTGGAAAAAATAACAATTGTCCGGTACGGGGATTAATAAGAGTTGTGTCGAGCAGCTGTCTCTCTCTCTCTCTCTGCTCGGGAACAGCTGATCGCTGCACGGCGATCAGCTGTCCCTCCGTCCCTCAAGGTGTGTGTGTGTGTGTCTGTGTCTGTGTCTGTGTGTCTCATTCACTGTCCCTCAGGTTGTAGCATGTTTCGATTGCCAGTTTGTGGCTTGTATGTCTTGTGAACGCAACGCTGGCATGATGTGGCCTGCTGACATGGCTAATAAACACACAGGACTAAAATAATACGTGTTTAATTCAGCCCAGACGCGGTGACTGCAGGCCAAATCCATTAATGCGGCATATATTGAAGGTGTTCAAAGTTGCACCGGTATGAAGCGCAGTGAGAACCACGCACCTGTCAGACCAGACCTTTATATATACAGTCTATGTGTCAGACTAGCGAATGGGCACATTTACATTTCAGGAGAATAATGAAGATGTTCCACTCTCCGTTTCTCACGAGACCAGCGCGCTGCTGTTTACATTAGTGTGGACTGGACCGACTGAAACTGACGGCAAGATTAATTATTGTGGAAGGATGGACCCCCATCCTGCAGCAAAAGGCAGTGAAATGTGCTAAAATCACTGATTTATTCAGAACCCCGTATGGTATAGAATGACGAAGCAGAAAGTAAGTGAGCGAACATTATGAGCCACATTTCTTTCTATATTGTAGCCTGATGTGCACATCGACTGTCAACAAAACAGTTTCTCAGTCCAATGCTAAGTTAGTATAGGCCCTGTGTGACAAACCCCTCATACTGTGAACTTGAGATGGTTATGTTGTCTAAAGGGGAGACACTCATTATGGTATTATGCCATGCAAATACAGGGTCAACTAAGTGATAAAATAAGTGTTGCATAATGTATGTTCTTGAATAATGTTATTTCATATATAGTTGTTAATGTAATGATTACATGTTCTCCTTATTCAGTTCCACTATCAGATGATGCTGATGGTGATGACCCTGAGGGAGAGATGCAGAGCTCAGTGGACAGAACTGGCAGGTACAGAGGAAACTGTTTCAATAGGCTATGTCTATGAAAACACTGAACAAAGGAAATGTAATGACAACAGTATAAGCAAGCTATGTTCATGTTCTCTCAATAAGTTACTATAGTTATTGATCACAGTTTAATCCATTTGAGGTCCACCCCCAAATAAAACATGTTCACATGGAAAGGTTCCCAAATACATATGCACACTTTTTTTAACAATATCCTATGTCCATATGTTTCTATTTAAGTAGTAGATTCAAACTGTAGGGCTATCACTACGGGCAGCAACGTTGTAAATATTGACGATACATCCAGCAAAACGCCCCCAAACAAAACTAGTAGTGGCCTGGCTGGGTGTATAATTCCCGGCCTGCTATGGTCCCAGTCCGGCCCTGCTGACACATCACACACCCGTACACTACACACATTACTGATTAACTGATATCACAATTGAGTTACTCTCTTTAAATAAATATACTGTAATTGGAAAATAATCATGTGTGGTGTCCTTGTTTTGTCCGTCCTTGAGCCAGGGCTCCCTATTGTTGTATGTAGGTTATTCTTGGTTTTAGAATGAATTCAGTAATGGTGTGTGTAACACAAACATAATAAATCATTGGATAGTGTTTCTATATAATAGAAATAAAGTAATGTATTAAGACTCAGTGCGAGTTATTACTTTCTTCCTTTACTTGGCATTCTTCAAAGATACACAGACATTGCAGCACATCGTTTCACGTCTTTGTACTTTCTCAGCTTAAAGTGCAATGTGTTGGCGAACCTTTGTTTCCTCCTGACAGCTCACTTAAAGGTATATTCAATTCAATAGCTTTATTAGCATGACCTCAGTTACATATAGTATTGCCAAAGCTCTGTATAGTTGCAACATCTATACAAAATATATATATATAAATATATATACTCCCCCTTGTGGCCAAAGGGGGAGTATGCTTGAGTGCAGCAAAATGTAGCACAGTGACTATTTTGTCAACTAAACATCATAAAACAATACATATTTTAGTAAACGGGACATTATAATCTCCACACATTAACTCTATATTTGCCTCTGCCATGGTGCTGAAATGAAATAAAATAAACAATATATAGGGGTTGCCTCTTCTCTGAACTTCTCATTCCAGAATTGGAGGACATTTCATGTCCCCCATATAAAAAATCTAATAATCCATGCCCAAAAAGCTAAGACATGCACTTGTTGTGTTAAATATACTTGTCTTGAGACAAGATGCATATAAAGTTGTAGAAAAAGTGGTTTCAAAATATTATTTAAAATATCAAATAGCTCTCGAACACCCCCTAAAATTGCCCTTTTCTCTTGTCCCAGCTTCTTGGTGACCAACTTGCATGTCAAATATAACATTTAAAATAGGGTTTTTATTTACTTTTTTGGTATTATTCTATTGATATATGTGTCTTGTAATGGTAAAATCAATTTGTTAAATCATAAACACATTTTAAATAACAGTAATTTTGCACAGAAGGTGTGTCCCTCAACATGCGCGCAACCCTGTTACCGAAACCTTTTTAGCTTGGCAGAGGAAGTGAAAAAACTGTTTGTCGCATGACACAGTGGAAAGGACATCAGCAAGCCATGTGCTACTACCATGGGTAGACCAAAACTAAGTCCTCTCTTTTATTTGTAATATATTTCCAATCTTGTCACTCTTGAAGGAGTGTGGCACTCATACAAACGCAACCCTGTTACTCAAATTATGAGACTAAAACAAATTAATTTCAAATGTATCTTTCTTTAGTTAAATATCTAAGTGTGTCCATTCCTTGACAATAGCATTACATTGTGCAGCTAGCATTAATTCCTGAGGTAAAAGCTAAAATTAGCATTGATTTTCAACCCTGTTACTATAATTAGAGTAACAGGGTTAATTCTTCATTGGAAAATATACATTTGATGCCTTAGCTGGGCAAATCACTTTTTTTGATGGTTTATTATCTGTTTTTCCTAAATACATAACAAAAAATAATAAAATGAAAGGTTCATTTTTCAAAAATGTTGGTGTCTAAATTGTCCTCCAATTCTGGAATGACCCGTATACTGCATCCCTCCAAATCAAATAAACCATAAACAAATACATAAAGTCGTGTTCACTGCAGCGATCTATTTCACACACAAAACTATATGAAAACTTGGTGATATACAGTTTTCTCCTGGAGACCAAGGGAAGACAGGCTTCTCCTGTTTTTTCAGCCTTTGTTATCATTTTGATAATTAAAAATATATATTCTTGTCTGTGGTTGTTTTTTGCATTCAGGGCATACAAGAGGTGTAACATTATTTTAATACCAAAACTATATTGAAATAGATCTAGCTTGAACAGCAACGTAGCTGTAACATTACTGGGTTATTTGGTGATAACTAAGTAAAGTAACTTCAGACGCAGACGTCACGTAGCTTCTCAGACGAGAGGGGTGGCGACGAGAGTGTCACGTTACTTCTCTCACGGCATAGTTCACGGCATGGTAGGCGACGACCGACACGATTGTCTGCTCAGTGAGTTCGCTCTTTGGCACAAATCACACCTCATAGCCAGTATCATGCAGCTCGTGGATCAGTAATGAGCAGTGTTGGGACTAACGCGTCACAAACTAACGCGTTACTGTAACGCAACTACCTTTTGCGGTAACTAATAACGTTACTAGTTACCTATTCCCATTCAGTAACGCCGTTATAGTTACTGTGATTTAAATGGGTGCGTTACTGCGTTACATTATGTGATCCAACTGAACCGAATCTCCCTGCGGATGTAATTTACAGGCGAATACAGTGATGTCCTCTCACAGTACCATGGAAAAGTGAAAGTGACCAGAGAGGAGTGATGATTGGTTAACGCGGGGTAACATTTCAGAGTAAGCCAATCAGAGACAGAGTTGGGCGGGTCTTGCCTTATGGGGAAAATACACAGACACACAAACACATACACGGCAACGCCCACCACCAACACACACACACACCACACACACACACACAATGGCAGATGCAAGTATCAGCGAGAGCAGCAGCGCATTTACAACTTGGAGATATAACCACTATTTTCAATTTGTGGGGATAAAGGACGCAAAAAATATTAGGGGGTTGTCGACCCTCCGCTTCGCGTCGGGCCGAACCACGCCCCTTAACTGTGATATAATGGCCATATACCACGGCCTGTCGTGAGCTATTGCTTAAATATATAAGTCATCATGAACACATCTGTCCATCAGACAGAGGGCTGCTGTGCCTCCTTCATCATTAATGGACGTCTCTTTAAAATGACCGCTCAGAGGAGAGGAGTTCTCATTTCTCTAACCGCCTGCTGCTTCCCCTCCTCTCTCCTCGGTTCCCCTCCTCGGCTCCTCCGCTCGCATCTCCTGTGGGCGAGACTAAGTCTCGAGGATAGGAGTCGAGGAGGGGAATTTGATGAAATGAGAACGGCCCCAGGTAATCCACTCACCTCTTCTTCTTCTTCTTCTTCTTCTTCTTCTTCTTCTTCTTCTTCTTCTTCTTCTTCTTCTTCTTCTTCTCGGTTTTTGGCGGATTGCAAAGAACTTTAAAGGTGCATACCGCCACCTACTGTACATGAGTGTGATTGAATCATCATATCATTCCATCTCTCATGGACGTATCTATCTATGATCTAAACAAAAATAAATAAATCAACAAAAAACATAAAATAAATAAAACAAAACAAAATAAAAATCTATGATCTTTCCTGACCTAATGTTAAATTATTTTTCCTACCCCAGTTTCCCTCAGAAAGGTAAACAGTGCCTTTCTGGTAGCTCTTACTCCTTCTGTTCCCAGAATACCAACCACACTCCCTCTCCCTCTCTGCCTCTAAAACTTTAGCCTTTAGTTTTCCTCTTTCAGCTTTATAGATGACCCAATGTAACAAGAGATGTTCCACATGTTCTTTAAATCCACAGCTCCTACACTTGTCACTGTCACTTTTCCCCATGATATACAGCGTACAATTCAATGCCGTGTGATCCAGTCTGAGTCTAGCTATCATGATTTCCTCCGTTCTGTTTCTTTCTTTATAAATATGAATTGTGATTGTCTTTTGAACTTTATGATACTCTTTGCCTTTCTGGTCTTTCTCCCACCTTTTCTGCCAGATCTCCATCCCTTTCTTCTTAATGACTGCTTTTCCTTCTCCTTCTCCAAGTTGATCTGTAATGTTATTTCCTTTTGTAGTGCACTTTTTGCTCATTTATCAGCACACTCGTTCCCTTTCACCCCCTCATGCAGGCACCCAGCAGCAGAACTGCAGATCCATACCGCCTCTGTGAAGTCTTGACAGGCTGTGGTTAAGTTCTATGAGAATGTCTTCTCTGGCAGTTGTTGTTGACTGTATGCTTTTTAATATGGACAATGAATCTGTGCATATCACCACCCTATCTGGTCTGACCTCTTCAACCCACTGTAATCCTATTATTACTGCCAGCATTTCTGCTGCGTATACTGATAGTTGATCAGACGCTCTTTTTGAGATCGATATTTTAAAGTCTGGGATGTATATACCAACTCCAACACACTCTTCCTTGTTCTTAGAACCATCTGTGTACATTTTGAGGTAATTGTAGTACTTTTCGTTCAGGTACATACTTGTTTTAATTCCCACTTCATTATATGTTAGCTTCTGGGAAAAGCCATGGGGGAACACGGCTAAATGGGCTTGCTTTGGCAAACGTGATGGTCTTCACTCCACATGCCCTCGTTCTCTCCTTACTCGTCCAGCCAAACCCACGCCCCTGGAACTTTGCATATTCCCAACAATCCTGTAGTATTCTGTTTGTGATATTTTCCTCTCCACTTCCTTGTAGCCTGACCCAGTATGACAGAGCAAGTTTCTCTCTTCTGATCTCCAGAGGTGTCTCTCCTGCTTCTATCAGAACTGCATTGATAGGGGATGACTTTATCGCTCCAATACACAGCCGCAATGCTTTATATTGTATTCTATCATAAAAGTGATGTTCTTGCTGCTGCTCCATACACTATACAACCATAGTCTATTGTGGACCTCATAATTGATCTGTATATGTCTATTAATGCTTGTTTGTCTGCGCCCCAGTTGCATCCAGCTACAGCTCGTAATAGATTTAATACTTTTTTGCATTTTGTTTCCACTTGATTAATATGCATTTCCCATGTGTATTTGCTATCAAACCACAGTCCTAGGTATTTGAACTTATTCACCTTTGTCATTGGACGATCATAGTGTTAGCTGTTGGCCATCAATCTTGCGTTTATTTGTAAATACCATGTAGCATGACTTGCTTTCTGACATTTTGAATCCCCAGTTATATGACCACCTCTCCACTTTTTTAATCGCTCTAGCTATATTCTCCATTACGTATGGGGCATTTCTTCCCCTCATCCAAATAGCCCCATCATCTGCGTATAGAGCCGATTGGATGCATGTGTCTAAGCATGTCAATATATCATTAATCATGATGTTAAATAATATTGGACTGACTGCACTCCCTTGGGGAATACCATTTTCTATTTCTAAATAATTGGAAATATCTGCTCCAACCTTTACTCTAAATGTCCTGTCTGTTAAAAAGGCCCTTACCCAATTGTACATTCTCCCTCCAATACCCATTCTACTCAATTTGATCAGTAATCCATCCCTCCACATGAGTCATACGCCTTTGCAATGTCAAAGTACACTATTGCCATTATCTCTTTCATTTTCAATGTTTTTTCCACATCATTACTCACTCTTACTAAAGCATCTATTGTGGACCGCCCTTTACGAAATCCGCTCTGAAAACGACTCAGCAGCCCTTTCTGTTCCAGTACATGTGAGAGCCCACACTCTTAGCCGGCCTAGTTGACTTTACTAGAAATTCGCGTGGAAACCCGTTGCCTCAAACCACTTAAGTTTTTACACAAGCAATCTTTTCCACGGCCATGGGTGTGTCTGTGTGTCTCATTCACTGTCCCTCAGGTTGTGGCATGTTTCGATTGCCAGTTTGTGGCTTGTATGTCTTGTGAACGCAACGCTGGCATAATATGATGTGGCCTGCTGACATGGCCTCTAATAAACACACAGGACTAAAATAATACGTGTTTAATTCAGCCCAGATGCGGTGACTGCAGCCAAATCCATTAATTAATGCGGCATATATTGAAGTGTTCAAAGTTGCACGTATGAGGCGCAGTGAGAACCACGCACCTGTCAGACTATAGCGAATGGGCACATTTAAATTTCAGGAGAATAATGAAGATGTGATTGGTTGTTCCACTCTCCGTTTCTCACGAGATCAGCGCGCTGCTGTTTACATTAGTGTGGACTGGACCGACTGAAACTGAGGGCAAGAACATAATAGGTATAGAATGACGAAGCAGAAAGTAAGTTAGCGAACATTATGAGCCACATTTCTTTCTATATTGTAGCCTGATGTGCACATCGGCTGTCAACAAAACAGTTTCTCAGTCCAATGCTAAGTTAGTGGCAGGCCCTGTGTGACTGGAGACTGTAAGGCTACAAAACCCAAACATGTCCTTAATGTTACTCAAGGCAAATATATGTAATATAACCGTTAGACTGCAGCTAACTGTGGGGCTACAAACCCCTCATACTGTGAGTGAATAACTTGAGATGGTTATGTTGTCTAAAGGGGAGACAATCATTATGGTATTATAGGCCATGCAAATACAGGGTCAACTAAGTGATAAAATAAGTGTTGTATAATATATGTTCTTGAATAATGTTATTTCATAAATAGTTGTTAATGTAATGATTACATTTTCTCCTTATTCAGTTCCACTATCAGATGATGCTGATGGTGATGACCCTGAGGGAGAGATGCAGGCAGAGCTCAGTGGACAGAACTGGCAGGTACAGAGGAAACTGTTTCGCTATGACTATGAAAACACTGAACAAAACCAAAGGAAATGTAATGACAACAGTATAAGCAAGCTATGTTCATGTTCTCTCAATAAGTTACTATATAGTTATTGATCAGAGTTTAATCCTTATGCTGGTTCTTATTCAGTACCAGCAGATGCTGAGGAGGTTGACAAGACAAGTCAAGATTCAGGGTCCAGCACAAGGGAAATTGCAACTGAGGAGAAAGACAGCGAAAGAGACGCACAGGAAGTTGACACAGAGAGGCCTTTTGATTATTTTGCTCGCCCTCAGCCAACCACCCACAACAAACTTCCAAGAAAGCCATTCCCAAAGTATTCCACAGCAAGGATGGGACAAATAGAAAATGGTTAACTTACTGTGAATCATCGCACTCTCTATTGCTCGCTGTGTCTCGTGTTTGCCAAGCCTGCCAGTGACAATGCTTTTGTTAAAGGAGGCATGCAGGCATGGAAGCATGTTCACCAAATAATGGAAGAGCATGAAAGAAGCTTGGGTTGCATCGAGATAGTGCAGATACATATTTCCTGAGAGCAAGCAGAGCTGATATCAGTAGCCTATACTCAAAGTGATTGATGCATTTAACTCCAAAATAAAAAACAAATCTTCCCGGGGGAGCATGCCCCCCCTAGGATTTGAGGTCCACCCCAAATAAAACATGTTCACATGGATAGGTTCCCAAATACATATGCACACTTTTTTTTAACAATATCCTATGTCCATATGTTTCTATAGTAGATTTAAACTGTAGGGCTATCACTAAGGGAGAAACGCAAAACGCCCCCAAAAAAACTGGTAGTGGCCTGGCTGGGTGTATAATTCCCGGCCTGACCTATGGTCCCAGTCCGGCCCTGCTGACACATCACATCACACACCCATACACTACTACACACATTACTGATTAACTGATATCACAATTGAGTTACTCTCTTTAAATAAATATACTGTAATTGGAAAATAATCATGTGTGGTGTCCTTGTTTTGTCCGTCCTTGAGCCAGGGCTCCTATTGTTGTAGGTTATTCTTGGTTTTAGAATTAATTCAGTAATGGTGTGTGTGTAACACAGAAATAATATCATTGGATAGTGTTTCTCAAATGAAGGGGGAAAATAATGAAATAAAGTAATGTATTAAGACTCAGTGCGAGTTATTACTTTCTTCCTTTACTTGGCATTCTTCGAAAATACACAGACATTGCAGCACATCGTTTCACGTCTTTGTACTTTCTCAGCAGTAGAGTAATGTGTTGGCGAACCTTTGTTTCCTCCTGACAGCTCCTTAAAGGTATACTCAATTCAATTCAATAGCTTTATTAGCATGACCTCAGTTACATATAGTATTGCCAAAGCTCTGTATAGTTGCAACATCTATACAAAATATATATATATATACAATATATATATACTCCCCCTTGTGGCCAAAGGGGGACACAACTCTTGTCTTCAGATGTATGCTTGAGTGCAGCAAAATGTAGCACATGACTATTTTGTCAACTAACATCATAAAACAATACATATTTTAGTAAACGGGACATTATAATCTCCGCACATTAACTCTATATTTGCCTCTGCCATGGTGCCAAAATGAAATAAAATAAACAATATATGGGGTTGCTTCTTTTCTGAACTTCTATGTATACTGCATCCCTCCATATCAAATAAACCATAAACAAATACATAAAGTCGTGTTCACTGCAGCGATCTATTTCACACAAAAACTATATGAAAACTTGGTGATATACAGTGGCGTTTTCTCCTGGAGACCAAGCGAAGACAGGCTTCTCCTGTTTTTTCAGCCTTTGTTATCATTTTGATAATTAAAAATATATATTGTGGTTGTTTTGGCGTTCAGGGCATACGAGAGGTGTAACATTATTTTAATACCAAAACTATATTGAAATAGAGTCTAGCTTGAACAGCAACTACGTAGCTGTAACATTACTGGGTTATTTGGTGATAACTACCAAAGTAAAGTAACTTCAGACGCAGACGTCACGTAGCTTCTCAGACGAGAGGGGTGGCGACGAGAGTGTCACGTTACTTCTCTCGCGGCATAGTTCACGGCATGGTAGGCGACGATCGACACGATTGGCTGCTCTGCTAGTTCAGTCTTTGGCACAAATCACACCTCATAATACACACTCATAGCCTCCAAGAAGAGAGCCGAGCCGGATACGTCTCTCTCTCACTCCTCTGGGCACTCTTTTCTCTCAGAAAAGGTGTGAAGCGTTTTTCACATGGTTTTTGCTTTGCATCCTCAGATGATATCAGGTTTCAGTCGTGAAGAAGTACTCAGATCTTTGATTAGAAGTGCAACAATACTATGATACATGTAGAAGTCCTGCATTCAAAACGTTGTTCAGATACTAGTACAACATAAAAACATCAAAGTAGGAACACTAAAAATAATCAATATGCAGAATACCATTTTCAGAATTATATAATATTCCTGTATTATTATTAAAGCATTCATGTGCTCTTTATTGTTGTAGCTACGTCAATAGTGCAGGGTAGATTCATTTATAATAACATATTATCATTTAATAGTTGTTTTATATTTTGTATAAGAATCTTAATCGGCATACTAAAGCTGTCAACAAATATAATGCAGAAAAAAGGATGTTATTTCCCACTAAGATGTACAAGAGTAGAAGTATAAAGTAGCATACATAGGAAATACTGAAGCAAACGATCTCGTAAAAGTTATACAGTACTTCAGTGCAGTTTTTAGGAAATGCTGTTACATTCAGCCCGCTGTCAGCTTTAATGGTCAAACTCATATGTGTGCTGGTTAGCCTTCTTTAGCTTAGCACAAAGACAGGAAGCAGAAGCAAACTGCTAGCTTAGCTTCATCAAAAGTAAAATAAAACACACATTTTTTCTTATTGCATGTGTTTATGTGTGTGTGTTGAATGTGTTTCAGAGATATACGGCAGCGAGGACGGGTCGGTGCCGGCCACCTTCGAGATCCTCTACATGATCGGCTGGAAGCCTCACGAGTCTCAGGTAACTCAGGTGTTCACAAGAGGAACACAAACACACACAGTGCTCCTAAAGGTTGTTGTTTATAGTTTATTTGTCTTTATTGTTGGTACTTTGATCTAGGGAGGCACCAGTCTGATAGATAGTATTGGTATCGGTCCGACACTGGCCAAAATATATAATGTGTATTGTATTATACACATATTTGCACACATATATTTGAATACATTTGTTTTTATATTCGGGATTGTGGGAAACGGTATTTCGATCTCGCTGTCTGTACACACAAACTGGAAGATTGACAATAAAGTTTACTTTGGCTTTGATGTTCACGCTCTCTATCGTCAGATCTTGCAAGAGGCGTGTTGCTGATACAGAAAATCTGTCTTGTTGTCTGTCTGAAAAAATACCATTTTAGAGTCAGAATTTTGGGGAGATATGTAGCTTGTGAGAAATTGAGCCAATATTTGATTTGGTGACTCTGGTGTGAAGTAATTGGTCATGATCTATGTTCATGTCGCAGATCGGTCAGCCGCAACAACAAGTCCTAGAAGCTTCTGAGCTAATTAACAACTGCAGAGTGTAAATAATATATTTTATTTAAACAACTATGTTTAGTTGCTAGGGTAGGCGATGTGTTGTACTATAATTGTCTGGAATAAAGAACAGCATTTCCTCTCGCAGGAAAATGTACTTTGAGAAAACCAGAAGCAGTGACGTGTTGATGTTTCAAATACCAGTTCACGTAATGAGATAAGACCTTTATCAATCAATCAATAAGAGTGGGGGAGGGTAGAGCAGATGGGAGTTCACGCAGGGATAAGAATACAAATGATAAGATACCGAATTTTCTTTTTATCTTTGTGTTTTTGGTGCATACATAAAATAAAACAAGTCTAAACACGGATAAAAAACTATCTTAAGAAAACTATTATAACATAACAAATATAGCAATATTTACATTGAATATGGTTGAAATATACAGTATGTATACCCGTAGAAATAAAATAGGAATAATACAGTATATCTATAGAGTATCTAAGGAATGCAGTGGGGTAGTGTGAGTACAATATGTGCACATACAGTATACTAATATCCAATGGTTAGACTTATTTACACATATTTCTATACATATCTGTATATTGTATAATTGTATTTTTGTATTCGGATTGTTGGAAACGTCATTTCGATCTCTCTGTCTGTACACACAAACTGCAAGATTGACATTAGAGTTGACTTTGACTTCACAGTATAGATCTAATGTCAGTCAAATTGAACGAAAGATAAATGGTGCAACATTTTTTATAAATATTTCAGCAGCAGATGTCCCGTCTCTCGCTGCAGAGAAAAACCCAAAGAAGAATTTAGTAATGTAAAAAAGTCCCTCTGGATGACTGATCAAATATCTGGTGAATGCATCTGGGAGTTCACACAGTGACAAACAAATAGTCATTTTAAGATCTGATTTAGTTCAACCTGCGCAGAGAAACTCCCCACGGTATAAAACAGCCAATCACTCAAGACCTTTTCTAACCGCAGCCATATTACTCATAACTTCCTCTTAGATTTAAAAGACTATATTTAAGTTGTATGTGACACAACCGAATTCACCAGCTGCAGAGATGCTGCTTTGTCTCTACTTCCTGCTGCTCGCTGCATGCTTCTCTATCAGCTATACAGGTAAGAATAACTATTTTTAACAGGTTTCTATTAAAATATTCATAAATCTGGAGTTCCGTCTTCTGCCTTGTTTTCATTCATCAATCAGAGCAGACTGGGCTCTGGTTTCAGACAGAGGGGGAAAAGAGGTGCTGCAGCACAGGCAGTATGAGAAAAAGAGCTTTTTGAACATTAAAGCATGGAGACATGTCCCAGTAGAGACACTACATACTGATATACACCTGAACATCAGCAGGAGAGGACTCTTTAAAGTAGAGACACTACATACTGATATACACCTGAACATCAGCAGGAGAGGACTCTTTAAAGTAGAGACACTACATACTGATATACACCTGAACATCAGCAGGAGAGGACTCTTTAAAGTAGAGACACTACATACTGATATACACCTGAACATCAGCAGGAGAGGACTCTTTAAAGTAGAGACACTACATACTGATATACACCTGAACATCAGCAGGAGAGGACTCTTTAAATAGAGACACTACATACTGATATACACCTGAACATCAGCAGGAGAGGACTCTTTAAAGTAGAGACACTACATACTGATATACACCTGAACATCAGCAGGAGAGGACTCTTTAAAGTAGAGACACTACATACTGATATACACCTGAACATCAGCAGGAGAGGACTCTTTAAAGTAGAGACACTACATACAATATGAACCTGAGAATGAGCAGAATACGGCGTCTTTAAAATGGTCATTCTTGAAGTCACTGAAACGTTTGAAATAATAAAAACCTTTGGGTTAATTTGGGAGAATTAAGCATGGAAAACTTTTACTTTTTGTTTTAGGTCTGTGCTTTTATTCTGTCAATCAGTAGTTGATCTTTTTTTCTAAATACAGAAACACTTCAAATAAAACCACCATGAGCAAATCAATTGTCCAGCTTGTTATGGCTGTTGTTGTCCCGCTGAAGATAACAAACTATTTGAGGTACATACTGTATGGGATTAACAGAAAAGTTGACCTCAAATGTGTAACTACTTTCTGCTTTTTGCTTTTCAGCTGATCCTGAACAGATAACAGTGCAGACGGGCATGAAGGCTACACTGCCCTGTCCTCACAAGACAGGAGATGTAAAATGGAGTTGGTATGGCCAGGGTGATGGTAAACTTCTACCTCTTGTCACCATAGAAAATGGCAAAGTGAACATCATTGACAAACGCTTTGCTTTCAGATCAGATAATTCACTGGTGATAGAAAGTGTTACACCCGATCTTGGAAGAATGTATTTGTGTAATAACTACCGGATATATCTGGAAGTAATGAAGGATCTCAACATGGTGGATCCTGATCCTTTTTAAACCAGTCACACAGAGAAACAAGGGACAGGGTGTTGACTCAGGACAGGAGGGAACCGCTGCAGAACCAGAGAACCAACAACCATTTGACTTTTGGAAAGTACCTGTTGGTGTCGTTGTTGGTGCTGCTTTGGTGCTTCTGGGGATCATAACCCTCAGACACTTCTCCAAAAATAGAGAAAAGAGAAACCCCAACGAGGACGAAGCTGAACCTGAGAGGATCTACGAAGAGATTAAAGTTAGTGAACATCAGCCTGGGATGGAGTCTTATGGAAGTCCTTATTACTGGACAAGCATCAATGAATCGCCAACTACACAACACAATAATAACAAGTACCACAGTGTGGACAGGCCAGCAGCTGAAGGAGGCAGCAGGGAGGAATGTGTGTATCACCTCGCCCAACTTCCACTTCAGACAGGAAATGTCAGCGAATAAACTTCTGGTAAATTCAGCCTGTACATGAACTGGTCACCACACCTCTCCAGCCGTGTGAAAAACACCCTTAGAGTGTCAAAATGTTTTTTTGTTTGATGCCTGAATATAAAAGATGAGAATCAACAAGCAACTCATATTTGGAAACCCCCTTTAATGTCATATGCAGGCTCGACTCCACTTCGAGAAATACAATTAGTAACAAAGCACTTATATACTAATAAAGGACTGGCTTATCTAAAGCCAGTTGAGTAGCACTTGAAATATTTTGGCTCTATGAAACATGATGTACTTATATGATTCTGTTTTCTTCAAGTCTGTATCTTCTTGGTCAAATGCACTTTGGATAAAAGCGTCAGCTAAATGTAATGTAATGTCATAAGCAAAGGAGTGTCACATTTTTTCTTCAAGCCAATCACAGCTATCTGGTGTTTTCAGGAAGGAGGTTTAAAGAGACAGGTCCTATGTCTTTTCCTAAACACTTCCCTCAGCCTTGATGAAAAACGTAATGGGGTTAAGGAAAGATATAAAGGACAATTAATCAGGAAAGCTGTTTTGTGTTGTGGAATCAATGACAATAAATGAACCTTGTAATTTTGATAATTTGTTTATGCTCTGTTTTATACAGAGATATATTAAGAGTGTTCTTTAAATGTGCTAATAATCCAGTCTTCAAGAGGAGACACGTTCTTATTATACATCCATGGGAGACACCCGTGCAGGCTGCAGACTTTTGACAGAGAGAAAGAAGGGGGAAAACGATGTTGCCATGACAACGCCTTTTGTTTACATGTAGCCGAGAACTCCAGCTGTAGCTCGGCTAGTTTACAGGCTAACTCCTGTCTTTAGCGTTATTTCCCCATTTGTTAGCCTGTACTGTATTTCACGATGGTGAGTAAACTCCTTTTAATCAGCAGTGTTGTTGTTGAGTGCAATAAGCATGTGTTTGTTTAGCATGAGCCAGATACCGGATCGTTTGGAGACTGTAAGCTAAGCTACAGGTCAGACAACTGTTAGCGTGTGTTAGACATGGAGCTGAAATGTGGATGTGTTTTCTTTACAGCCTCCGAAGACTAAAAGCAAAAAGGTCGTGAAGGGGAAGTCCTCGGCCGTGGTGGACGGTCTTTCCACGGATGAAATGTCAAAAGATCAGGTGAGAGCTGCGATGCTAACACAGCTAACTAGCATTAGCCTCATAACTATAACACTGTGTTCAGGTGGTTGAGGGATAACCAGCCTCACATTGTATTTGAGGCCCAGATAATTGTTTTGTTGTGGGTTGAAGTGCTGACAATTTAATCTGAGGGTATTTATATCTTCATCTATCTGTATATAGTGCCTTCACATTGTATCTTTTACATTTATATTTACTTTATTATGCTATTCCTTGCTCACTTAATGTAAATAATACCCTACTTTAACATGTTGTAAGCTGTAATTGGCCCTTCATAGTTTACAGATTATTGTCTGTAAATTACTGTCAATATGTATACTTAACATTTTCTTTTATATATGTTTGTTTATTTTTTGTACTCTTTTTCATTGTCACATTATGTGCAATGCCTTGTGACGAAAAAGATATCCCAAATTGGGATCAGTAACGTAAATATGATCTTATCTTAACTGCTTATATAGCCTTTTTTATACATATTGTCCCCAGTGTTGTAAGACATATTGAGATCCTTTATTTGAATCAAAATGCCTCACTACAAGTAAAAGTATTATAACGAAATATACAAGTATGAGAATTAAAGTTAGAAACTGAGCAGTGAAATTACCCCTTGTCATAAATCTTATGTTGGATACCGAATATATACCACATAAGGAAGAGATGGGGAGCAAACAGTGTTGGCACAGTTGTTTCAACAGAGTTATAGAGAGTATCAGGTAATAGTGGCTGCACTGTACATGAAATTGATCTCACTGCATACAGCTCCACTCCATGGTGCTGTCCAACTCCTCTCCAAAGCTTCCTGCCAGAACAAATCAATACGTCTCCTCTCATATTGATTGTATTGATGGTATATATGATACCATCAATATGATCTAAAACCAATATATCAATATTCCAATTACTTATAGACTATTCTGCACTATTTCTACTATATTCTATTTTTTTTATTTACTTGCACAATTGTATCTGTTTTATTGTGTTGCACTGTTGGAGGAGCATGTGACCTCAGATTTTCATTGTCATAACTACACTGTAGCTATGCACACATGACAATACAAGCCTTGAATCCTTGAATCCTTGAACATGGCGCCAAACATATTTAAAACATTTTTTAAAACAATGTATTTTTCAGTTTATTTTAGCCTCTGTTATCACTGTGCAGCCTGATTATGAGGAAACAAAATGACCAATTATTTGCCAAATCTAAAAATCAGGTTGAAATCCGCTCGAGCACAAAAAAAAAAACATGCTTGGCACATGGTAACTTTCTGCCTTATTTAAAACTAAAGGAAAAAAAATGGCTTTGAGTAGGCCTGTACAGGAGCATTTATTGTCCAGCTCTTTACACAAATCTTCTGTCCAGCTGGAGGAGCACATCATCCGCCTGCGAGAGGAGCTGGACAGAGAGCGGGAGGAGAGGAGCTACTTCCAGCTGGAGAGGGACAAGATCCAGGCATTCTGGGAAATCTCCAAGAGGAGCCTGGAGGAGACGAATGCCGAGCTGAGGAACAGACGGAGGGAGAGGGAGGAGGCGGAGGAGCGCCACCGCGTGGAGATCACTGTGAGACACACACACACACACACACACACACACACACACACACACACACACACACACACACACACACACACACACACACACACACACACACACACACACACACACACACACACACAGATATGTTGAATACACAAATGAATATATCCATTTTTAGTTTTATACTTTCCCAATAATGTCCATACCATTATCTGCTCAGATCTTCAGATAGAATATGTCTTTTATATTCACCCACAATTTTTACTGCGACTTCAGAAATATTCTTTCAAGCATTCTTTATCTTTATGGGGCATCATGTACTGTTGAATTCTGACGTTATAATAAATATTTGATTTGATCAAGTGGTTAAAAAAATAAATAATATTAACCATTAACATAACTTTTTGATTGAAGAAATGACAGATCATGCTCACACCATCGCTATATGATTTCACTGATTAATTTGAGATGCAAGTCCTTTTTTCATAAATCACAGTTGATTGGTTAATCAATACATTAACTCCTTGTGTGCTTGCTGGTGTTCAGGTGTACAAGCAGAAGCTGAAGCACGTCCTGTCTGAGCAACACAACACCGTCTCTGGGCTGAAGATCGACGGCGTCTCCTCGAGCGGACTCATCCGGCTGCAGAACGCTGAGAAGGAGCTCGGGCTGAGGAGAGAAACGCACGGCCTGCAGGGGGACTTCGGGGAGAAGAAGCTCCACAACGAGAACTGCATCAAGGAGCTCAAACTGGTGAGTTTAATGACAATTTTCAGGGTTTCGTACGGTCATCAAAAACCTGGAAGGGATGGAAATTCAAAATGCAAATTCCAGGCCCTGGAAAACGTATGGAAAACAATATTTTTCCCAAAGTTTTGGAAAAGTCATGGAAATATAACTAAAGTTGCATCAAATATAATTTATATTTTATCTAATCGCTGAAATAGTAATACTATAATGATGATAAATACTGTAGTAATGAAACGTAAAATGGCATTTAACTGTCACGGTATTTCGCTGGTGAGATGTTTACAATCACGCCCTCTAGTCTACAGTGGCTTCAGCCTGTAGGAGCTAGTAAGCCTACTATTTGATTTGTTTAGATAGGCACAACATGTTTCATATGCAGACCTTATTTTCCTGTTCCATGTTAAAATAAACCATTTTCAGTGGTATGCTGAGAAAGAGTCATTTCTTTGGTCATGGAAAATTAGGTAAAGGTCATGGAAAAACATTGGTGAAAAAGTGTATTGTACTGTTGTGTTTTGTTTATTTCCACGAGTGAGCATCTCTGTTGCCTTTTGATTCTCAACAGAAACACCAGGTGGAGTTGATGGAGTTGACAAACACCTTCGACAAAAGATTCAGAGGTAAACAAACTACATTTCTGAGTTTAATTAAAAAAACAACCTTTTTAAACTGTATTAAACATTTCCTTCTGTTGCTATTTAAATAGATATTGAGGTGAAATACCACAAGAAAACTGAGACGATGATCCAAGCGGAGGGTAAGAGGCGGCGTGCGGAGGTTTTAGAAGTGGAGGACCGGATGAAGAGTCGTGTTGTGGCTCTGATGGAGGACCAGGAGCGAGCTCTCAGAGGAGCAGAGGAGTACTACTCTGCTGTTCAGAGCAAACTGATGGGGGATCAGAAGCTGCTGAAGGTAAGAGACGTTACTTCAGAATACGTATTTTTACAGGATGTAATGCCATGACTGTGAAGTGGTGGAGGGTTCACAGAATTCAATTATTGTTCTACCTACAAAATAAAATGTGCTAATGCTTTTGCCAAATATTTTGTTGAGCTAAATTTAAATTCATCTGTGTTTTACAAAGATCTTACAAATGTATACATGTTCTTTCTAGAGTAGCTGTTCATTATATATGTTATATATATACTTTTATTACAGATAAATAGGTGAATTTATGCACACTTTTATTTTATGTATTTTAACCACTTTGGTCTATTTAAGCCAATCAGTGTTTTAGGACATATTTCTCCATATTTAAATAAAATTGGTTTAAAAAAATGGTTTCTTGTAGACACACAACAATTTGATACAAACAAATACAAATTGAAATGTATTTAGGTTGGGATATTAAGCCATTTTTAACATATCAAATGATGTTCAAGAACTTGGTGTCTCTTGTTTCTGCACCACATGGTCTGCTTGTTGTTCTGTAGGAGGAACTTGCGGAGGTGACGAAGCTTCAGACTCGATCCGACAAAGACCTCTCTGCGGCGCAGCAGGAGAACAGGAAGCTGAGCGACGCTCTGCAGGAAGCCCAGCAGACGCTGCCCGCTCTGCACCGACAGCTGCAGGAGGACCAGCAGGCCAAGAACAAGATGGTGGTGCGTTCACTGCTCAGAAAGCATCACGACACATTGCACACCACTCTCTTATCTTAGGTACATACATGTTGAATGTAAGGTGGAGCTCATTCAGTGTTGGTACGTATTTTGAGATGATGATAATGACTTGGATATTTATTGCATTTTATACATTTGTCCATCAGTTTCCACATCAACAGGTTACATTTAAAGACACAAGGATAGGGCGACATTGTTTTCATTTGAACACTAGGGGTCACTATTAGTCAGAATGTTTTAATCCTACATATGCATTGGATTTATCATGAGACACTTGTTTGGAGGAGAAAATAGCTATTTACGGAAAAGGATTAGGGCCAAATGTACAAAAAACTAAATTGAGATCTGACCAAAAGATATTTAAATTCTGGGATTAGAGTCAGAATTATGATTTGAAAAGAAAAACTGAAAAAAACAAGTTTTTGTCAGATCTCACATTTCTTCATGTGTCCCTAAACCTCTTCCGTAGCTATGGACTGCCTTAAATTAATTATAAATCATTTTTTGAGGTTCCTTAATCAACCAAAACATTCCTTTATTTGTCGTGTCTCAATACCTTTGTCTAGATTTACACGTTTACATGGAAAAGGAAAAGTTAAAACAGACTCTTTTTTTTACCTTTGAGTTTTGTTGTTTTAGCTGTATGGGTATTTCCGTGTAATTACACTAGGAGCAACACAGACTGGAGTTATTTTCCTTGTATTTGTACCCATACTTGGCCAATAAAGCTGATTCTTGTTCTGTGTCTGCCAGGCGAGTCGAGCTCGAGTGAAGCTCATGGATCAGGAGCTCAGAGATATGACCGTGGAGCACGAGCTGCTGCTGCAGGCCTTCGAAAAGGTAAACATCACATGATCTACCTTCATCCCCAGAGGTGGGGAGTAGTGGAGTACAAACACTTTGTTACTGTCCTTAAAGGGGACCTATCATGCAAAATGCACTTTTGTACGTCTTTTATACATGAATATGTGTCCCCGGTGTTCCAGGGAACTCACCAAGTGTCAGAAAACACAACCCTCTCTATTTTCCTCCATACCCAAATCTCTAAAAAAGGGGCTGCAACGGATCTGATAAAAACTGATCCAGATTTGAACACTGTCCTGATGTCAGGACGGTGGCGCTACGGCTATTGGGCCAACTCCACCAATCAGGAGGAGACAGCCACGGCCATTGCCGTTCTAAAGCGCTGGAGACGCTGTAGTACATATGCCAGGCCTGTAGGTGGTGCTGTTCTCACAGAATCAGCCCTTGCTAAACAGAGCTAAAAATTGTCAAATTGAGCGAAATGAGGCATGGCTAAAATGCATGATCTGTTTGGTATTTTGAAAAAAAAAAAGTATAAATATGCCTTATATAGGTATGGTCCTACACTATATTATTATAATATAGCATGATAGGTCCACTTTAATGTACATTTCTCTGGTATCAGTACTTTACTCCACTACTTATTTTTCTGACGACTTTTTACTTTTTACTTCTTACATTTTGAACTCAAATACCTGTACTTTCTACTTCTTACTTTTGAACTCAAATACCTGTACTTTCTACTTCTTACATTTCCCAAACAGGCTGGTTCCTTTAGTTTGAATGTGTGTTTGGTGGCGTGATCATTATTATTTAGAGTCATTGCGTGCCTATTGATTTGAACACGATCCGTGTATCCATCATTTCCTGGTCTTCTCTAAAGAAGAGGGACCAATGAAAACGTTGTCATGTTGCCGTTGTTCAGCATGGAAACATTCATTAGCTAACAATGACATTATTGTTCTATTAATATAAAGGGAGGTCAGGTACTCTTTAAAACAGCTGCTAGTTATGGGTACTTTTTACTTAAGTACATTTCAAAGCCCTCTTTACTTTTACTTGAGTAAAGAACTTTAGTCAGTACTTCTACTTTCACCAGAGTATTTTTAAACACGAGTATCTGTACTTCTACTTGAGGAAAGGATGTGTGTACTTTTCTCTGGTCCTCCCTGGGCTTTACAGTAGGTATTCATGTTAATGTGTTTCTCTGCAGGTTCAGCAGGAGCGTGATGATCTCCTGCAGAACCAGACGCAGACCCTCCTGGACGTGCAGCAGCGCAGCGGGCTGAAGCAGCTGCTGCTGGAGAGGAAGATGGCCGCGCTGACAGAGACTGTGGAGAAGAAAGAAGCTCAGCTCTGCGCCGCTCTCTCAGCCTCTAAAGTCACACAAACTGCAGGAGGCAGCGCTGCGAACAGAGTGGAGGTACGATGTTATGAACATGTTTCACCTGCACCGGGACAGTTTCATCCCACAGGCCATAAGACTGATAAACACCTGAACTGTTGAAAGAACATCCATCTGTTTGCAACTTATATATATATCAATATTCCAATTACTTGTATATAGACTATTCTGCACTGTTTCTACTATATTCTATTTTATTTACTTGCACTATTATCTGCTTTATTATGTTACACTGTTGGAGGAGCCTGTGACCTAAGATCTTAATTGTCATAACTACACTGTAGCTATGCACACACGAGAATAAAAGCCTTGAATCTTGAACCAGTTTTATTTGCGCAGGAAATAAAACGTGCATTAAAAAAGTGTGACAGAACACATGCAATACGAAAAGCCTTAAAATAGTGATACAAACTTCAACCATTCTTTGTTTGTTTTGTCCAACCTTATGTCATTTTAGTTTATAAGAACAACAAATAACATCAACATTCTTGATAAAATAAAATGTGGTTAAAATCATGAAATATGTATAAAAAAGGGTATTATCAAAAAAGTTGCTTTTACAGTTAAAGTTTCATTATGTTGAATTGAATGGTTTTAGACTTTAGTTCTGCAATCGCTCTTCTTCGTAATTAAGATTTATTTTAATTTGTATTCAAGCTTCAAGTTGAAACATCTGCACGTTTTTCCTTCTTGCAGGACATATTGGAGTCCAAACAGGTCACCATCGATGACCTTCAGGGAGGCTTGGCTCGGGATTGTAAGGTCAGTCATCTCTAAAGGGTTTCATTTATTTAAAGGTCACATATCATGCAAAATCCACTTCTTCATGTCTCTTCTACATCAACATGTGTCCCCTCTTCTTCATGTCTCTTCTACATCAACATGTGTCCCCTCTTCTTCATGTCTCTTCTACATCAACATGTGTCCCCTCTTCTTCATGTCTCTTCTACATCAACATGTGTCCCCTCTTCTTCATGTCTCTTCTACATCAACATGTGTCCCCTCTTCTTCATGTCTCTTCTACATCAACATGTGTCCCCTCTTCTTCATGTCTCTTCTACATCAACATGTGTCCCCTCTTCTTCATGTCTCTTCTACATCAACATGTGTCCCCTCTTCTTCATGTCTCTTCTACATCAACATGTGTCCCCTCTTCTTCATGTCTCTTCTACATCAACATGTGTCCCCTCTTCTTCATGTCTCTTCTACATCAACATGTGTCCCCTCTTCTTCATGTCTCTTCTACATCACCATGTGTCCCCTCTTCTTCATGTCTCTTCTACATCAACATGTGTCCCCTCTTCTTCATGTCTCTTCTACATCAACATGTGTCCCCTCTTCTTCATGTCTCTTCTACATCAACATGTGTCCCCTCTTCTTCATGTCTCTTCTACATCAACATGTGTCCCCTCTTCTTCATGTCTCTTCTACATCAACATGTGTCCCCTCTGTGGAAAGAGACTCTGAACGTTTCAGGAAAAAAGATTCTCTCTCTTTTTGTCCTGATCCATTTATATAAAAACCTGGCTTGTGTAACCATTAGCCAATCAGCAACCAAGGTAACCCCCCCCACCTTATCACCTGAATCTCCTCCTAGAGCACCATTGTGTTTTAACCAAATATCTCTCAGAGGGGCGTGGGGAGGGGCTCCTTATTTTCATCTAAAGTAACAGACAGAGAATCAGCACTTTTGAAACAGGGCTGAAACAGAGGGGATTATGGGATGCTGCAATGATCTGTTTGGTGTTTGGAGCCAGACACTTCAGAGACATGTTCTGTATATATCTGAGACCTATAATATATTGATGAAAAACAGTATAATAGGTGACCTTTAAAGCTAATGAGAGTATTCCCAGTCAGCTGAGAGAAGTAACCATGTGACCTGCAGGAGTACGACGAGCTGCTGAGGAGCTGCCAGGAGAAGACGAGGTCTTTGGGGGTCGACTTCCCCTTCAGACCCTCACAGCTGATCCTGGGGGGCAAGGACTCTCCGGGGACTTAAAAACACCAAATACTTCACTTCTCTACCTCCGTCTCATTTCATAACTTCCCTAAAGATAATTGTAGTGGCTTAAAAGTTTCTTGAGCAGCCACTTCCAACATACGGGGGTGTGATTTCAACGCACAAATAATCCAGAACGATCCTCCATTTTGTCAAGATTCATCCAATCCAGCATACATCTCTCCTTCTCTGTGTGTGTGTGTGTGTCTGTGTGTGTGTGTGTGTGCGTGTGTGCGTGATTGAACTAGTTTAGCTTCCCTCCCGTCTAAAACCAACCCCTTCCCCATAAACACACATAATATAGCAAATAGGAGACCAAGGGGTGTCAACACATATATTCGGGGGCGTAAACAACTAAGGTGAGTAGGTAAATATTCAACAAATAATATCTGTAGGCCATGTATACTAATAAAATAAGACATGTTAAACTATAAAAATTAGCAGTTAAATCGCTCCTACAATAATAATAATACATTTAATTTGTATAGCGCTTTTCCTGGTGCTCAAAGACGTTTACATGAAATCAGAAATAGAAACAATACAAAGAAAACATAAACAGTAGACCTAATCCAAGTGCGAGTAATGTGTGTGTGTGTGTGCGTGCGTGCGTGCGTGCATGTGTGAAAGCTAGAGTGAGTTTTGAGAGATTTGTTGAACGGTTCAAGAGTGGTGGCCTTTCGGATGTGACTGGGAAGGGAGATCCAGAGGGAGATAAGTTACACAACCTACTTACTGTTGACTTTATACACAATTTCACACAACATGATGAAACTGCAGCTCACTGATGATTTTCTTAATGTTTTTAAACAAATATAAAATGTGCTTTCTGAGGTTCTTTATTCTGGTTATCAAACCATCCTGCTGCTAAGAATGAATGTGTTTCTATTGATGCTGTTTGTGAGGAGTGTGTATGAGGTCAACTCCAAATCACAACTCCAATCTAATGTTAAAACGACAATAAAGAATATGTCTGTCTTATCTTTGACATTTATGTGACTTTTGTACATTCTTAAATCTTGTTAAAGAGGCCTCGTTATGCTTTTTGGGGTTTTCCGTTTAGTGCAGTGTGTTATATAGGATTTTGTGCATGGTCTGCAATTGGACTCCTTTGTTTACTTCCGGAACAAAGTGACATCACTCTGTAACCCTTGCGCTTCTATTGGCTAGTTCTCCAACACATTGTACGTGATAGGCTAAGGGGCGGGACATCGCTAAGCGGTTGACCAACAACATATTTACGCTAGGCATTTGTACTGCTTTAACTAAATATATGTAATTTTATAAAACGGACAAGTCAAATCAAGCAATCTGATTGGTTCTTAGCCGTGATATAATGAGCGTATATCACGGGTAGAATTGTAGTTACTTTTCACAACAAGTCAGTATCCCTCTGCGTCTGAGAAAAGCTACAACCGTTACAACTGTTACATTACGTCCGTTACGAAACTAACTAACTAACTAACAAAGCTTAAAGGGGACCTATCATGCAAAATGCACTTTTGTACGTCTTTATACATGAATATGTGTCCCCGGTGTTCCAGGGAACTCACCAAGTGTCAGAAAACACAACCCTCTCTATTTTCCTCCATACCCAAATCTCTAAAAAAGGGGCTGCAACGGATCTGATAAAAACTGATCCAGATTTGAACACTGTCCTGACGTCAGGACGGTGGCACTACGGCTATTGGGCCAACTCCACCAATCAGGAGGAGACAGCCACGGCCATTGCCGTTCGAAAGCGCTGGAGACGCTGTAGTACATATGCCAGGCCTGTAGATGGTGCTGTTCTCACAGAATCAGCTCTTGCTAAAACAGAGCTAAAAAATGTCAAATTGAGCAAAATGAGGCATGGCTAAAATGCATGATCTGTTTGGTATTTTGAAAAAAAAAAGTATAAATATGCCTTATATAGGTATGGTCCTACACTATATTATTCAAATATAGCATGATAGGTCCACTTTAAGATGGAAACATGTAAGGGATAATGTCTCAAACTTTTCCTTTGACAGTTATCTTCACACACATTGAGAGTTTTCTACAAGTAATCGCCTCTGGTTTAGGTAAAAGAAAACTAACAACATTGTCAGGTTAGGAAAAGATCATAAAATGAAAACGTTAAAATAAACATTTGTCTGGCAGGTGCTTCACGAAGGAATGAAAAGAGTCCACACAGTCTGGAGGATGTTGTACATTCCCTTTACTGACATTCAATGCCAATAGTTCACATTGCATACAAGCATATCGTATAGAAAAACTATGCACATCGACATTTACAATCTATTTACACACACACAGTATGGCTCATGAAAAAAGCAGTCAGTGGTCAGACGGCAAATTAAACTCCACGAGTGTCAAAAACAAACAGCAGCGACAAACAGTGAGGAGGAAGACTTCAGGATCACATGATGGGTCTTTGGAAATAAAATCAGCTCGGGAATATATAAGTGTTGAGCTGCCGGAGGAAAAGTATTCCCTGTGATAGAAGTTTCTGTCTGTGTGTCATTATAGTAAGAATCTAATGAGTACAAGTGTGTGCTGATTTGAAGAGAGAAGTGTGTGTAAGTTAAACTAAACACCATCACTTTCTGGGTTCTAATTATTTATTTTACAGGTTTCCATGATTATTATTCCTATATAAAGTGGGTAATGGGTTAATGACTTGTTTAAGCATAAGAACGCTTACAAGGAACACACTCAGAAACACTTTCCCTTCTTCTCAAACACTTACTTTGTGGATGAAGCCTCAAAATATCCCTTAACTTCGCAGGTCACAAAATGCAAATGTATAAAAAAAAATAACAAAAATGGCAAATGTTCTCCTTGTAACTATCTTTGGGATTATTCCACGTTTGGGAATTATATAAATTGAACTTCATCCACTCCTGCTTGGACCCATATAAAGCGTGGCACTGATATAACATTTAAAGAAAAACCTCTCAGATGGCACCGATATGATCATAAGTGCATATAAAGTGTTAAATGGGAACAAAAACATGAATCTAGAGACTCTTAGCTGTTGTGGTTTTAACAGAATAACGGTAGCAGGCGACACATTATCATCACTTGTTACTGGTTGTGTGTTTTAGCTTCACTTCCACAGAGTTATTTCAGCTTAAGTGCATTTGTTTTGAGTGATGTCTGCTCGTCACCAACTTCAAACAGTGCGTGAGTCACAGTGACAGGAAAGTCTGACAACAAGAGAAATGTGTTTTTTTTGGGACTTAAGCTTCAAATGTACATCACATTACGCCTTGCCATGCTAATATTGAGTCTGTCTCTTGTTGCTACAGCACAATGGAGGAATTCCAGCATTACTTTGACTTGTTTTCTGTGATCTGAAGCGAACACACAGACTAGCATTTAACGGTTTAATGTTTATGTATCCCCGCTTCAGTCTGACATCCGTCTTCTGTGCAAAGTAATGTCAGTGAACGAAGGATAATGTGCTCGACTGTCAAAGTAGTGTTCAGTCTTTCATAGCTGTTCTCTCAACAACTCAAGGTCCATCATGTGTTTGAACTAAAATACATATTTCTATTATCTATTCCTTTTTTTTCTTTTAAGACAGTGGTTCATAAATCTATAAAATGTGAAAAATGAGTGAAAAATGCCCAACAGAATTCCCAGAATCTAAGTTAACGTCTTAAAAATGCATTATTTAGTTCAACAGCGACTAACAGTCAATATATATCCTGTATATAATGATATTTAACAGTGAAAAACAGCAAATCTTCGCGTTTAAGAAGCTGAAATGTGTGGTGTTTTTGTATCATATATTACTTTGTTGCTGAGGAACCGTTTAGTTGATCATCTTTTGTTCAGCAGGCGATAAAAACACAGCTTTTCTTTACTTTAGAGTTGCAAAACGGTCATGAGTTTCTATAAATATCGTAGCTGCATGTTAATATATTTAGCCTAGCCGTGTATTGCCATAGTTGAAATGAAACTCTTGAAACACAGCTCTGAGTTCCCTCCTCTTCCTCTGAGCAGCACCTGGTTTCAGATCGAGGAAACTGACCTGCAAGCTTTTCCTTCTTTGACCTTCTGAGGCGATTCTCTCTGGAGAAAAAGGCACGAGCTGTTTTCCTTTTCCTTTTGGTTCTTTGGAGGAGGTTTCTTCTCGCGCGGGGTCATCCGGTGCCGTGGCTGCTGTGCTCGAAGACGCCCTTCTTAAAGAACGGATAGAACTCACCGATGGCGTGTTTGCTGAGATGGAAATGGCCGTCAGCGTCGGCTCTGAGAGGCGAGCCGCACGACGACAGCATCACTCTGAACAGGCTCCTCAGGTAACGCTGTGAAAAACAACAGTGTTACACTTTATTAGTCAATTTATTGAACATGTCAGAAACAAAACAAACAACAATACTTATCATAATTATAACAAGAGAAGCAAAACAAAAAAAAACCTTCAAGGTACAAATAAAAAAATAAAGAATTCTCAAATAGTCTCGTCATGTTCAACAGGGGCAAGAAGAAGCTTCAAAATGTTCCTGGTCCCCTCTAGCGTACATTTTTCTTGAAAATATAAGATTAGGTCACCAGCATCCGTGATATTGGATTCATTGTTTCAAACAAATAATCTTTTTTGTACAAAACAACCAAAAATAAATTACTTTTACAACGAAAGGAAATAACAAGTATGAGTTCACAGGCTTCAGGACTAGAGGTAGAACAAATAATCGGGCGGCCATTCTGAAAACATTCTGCATTGGTGGATACCTGCGATTACATGATCAATTTATTTATTTATGAATAGTGTCACAGTGAGATACCGCAGCCTAAACTAAAACTGTGATTTATATTCATGAACATTTTAAATGTACAATAAAGGGGATGTTGCTAATAAATGTTTTTTTGGAATTGCACTAAATCTGAACTACTACTTAAAACAGGTTCCTCAGATAACGCTGCAAAAAAACAACAGTGTTACACTTCAGGACTAGAGGTAGAACAAATAATCGGGCGGCCATTCTGAAAACATTCTGCATTGGTGGATACCTGCGATTACAAGATCAATGTATTATCTTGTCACACTGAGACACTAACTAAACTAAAACTGTGATTTGTATTCATGAAAATGTACAAAAAAAGCAGATGTTGCTAAGATGTGTTTTTTTTGTAATTGCACTGAATCTTAACTACTACTTAAATGTATTTAAATGTCATTTTGAAATGTGTTTGTTTGACACCTTATATGACACCCGTCTTAATGTTTTTATGAAGCACTGTGTGCAGAAATGTATTGAGTTGATTGATGTTTTTCAATTGAAATGAAGTGCACGGCAGAATCTACCAAAGCACACAGAAGACTAAAAAGCGGAAAATACATTTAAATTATGTTTGTTTAGTAGTTCAGCACTTTTATGTCTAATTTATTATTACTAAAATGTTATATTTTCATCACATGCATAGAAAAAACTTACGATATCTGCATCTCTTATTGAAAACATCCTCACTGTCTACCACAGTTTCAGACCTCTAACATTTCTGTTCCCTTGAACACACGATGGTTTTATCTTTCATGTGTAATTCAAACTGTAAAAAGATGTCTCGCCTCAGCAACCCTCCTTAACCTTCTTCAAATCTCTCTCATTTGTCTACTGATTAATGGACACCCCCCCCCTTTCCCTCTTTATTATACATTTAGGTTTTGTCTTTGTACTGTTTTATTATTATTTGTATATTTAGTTTTGTCCTGATAGTCTGTACAACACTCTCTTACATTTGGGCCACATGGTCTGTTTTGGTTATAATTTAAATATTGTACGCCTTCAAGTGAAGATCAACTATGTATGGCTTGTCAATTGATGATCAATAGTAGAGACTAAGCTGAACACTAGTAGCTTTGAACTGTTGAACATTTGTAACTGTGTTTCCTATCAATGTACCACATGTCTTTTCTATGTATCTTCAATAAAAATATTTAAAATAATAAATACAAGATGTCTTGCCTCTAAGTGATTCCGGCGTTCAGCGACCATCCGCTCGTCTCTGTTTCCAAACAGTTTCTTGGGAGGGAACTCGAGAGCCGCCAGCTGAAACAAACAGAGACTTCTGAGTGACTCTAAAGAAAGCTCAGAGACGCGTGACCCGGACAAAGTGACTCGACAGACTCAATACTTGTAAAATAAATCAAACTCTCTCTCACCTCTGGGTATTTCAACTTCAGGCTCTTGTGCATTTCCCGGAAGCGAGTGTAGCGTCTGAACACGGCCCACATCTCATCCCCACAGTGATCTGAACGTGGAGAGAGAAACGCTTAATGTCTATCAAAAAAGTACACCCAAGGTTTCAGTGTCAAAACTGAGGTCGGATGATTAATCATTGTGTAACAAACTCTCCACAAACGAAATCCTGAGTATTTTACACTTAAAGCAACCTAATTGAGTGAATCTCTAAATATAATTGTATACCGTACTACACCCTCAGTAATAAACATTCATTTTAACCGCATTTCCAACAACTAAACTGAAATTAATAGAGAAAAATGTATTTAAAGGTAGGGTGGGAAGAAGCTCGAGTGCGCTAGAATTTGAAAGTACACAACCGAAAATAATCTGCCCCTTCTTTCAGACTTCCTTACAGAGCCCCTCCTCCAACACACACGAACGCGCACATGACCAATGAGGGCACGAGATAAGTTTGTGCACGAGATGGAAGGCTGACAGGCAGGTCGGCCATCCAGTTATTTTAGCCGGCTCAGATGATTGGTCGTGCTTTTTACAGCGCCACGGCTTCCACAGATGACATTGTTGTATATATTTATTGTCAAAGCATTTAATGTATTTGCTATCGGGATGTTAAGAGCATTCCATGGAATATAACAAAAAGTGTTTCTGAAGTGAATTACCTACCCCACCTTTAACTGTTGCACAAGATTGTACAGGTGTACCAAAAAAGGGACCATTGCATTTACTTAAAAGTCACCTATCATGCACAATCCACTTTTTCATGTCTCTTCTACATCAACATGTGTCCCCTCTTCTCCATGTCTCTTCTACATCACATGTGTCCCCTCTTCTTCATGTCTCTTCTACATCAACATGTGTCCCTCTTCTTCATGTCTCTTCTACATCACCATGTGTCCCCTCTTCTTCATGTCTCTTCTACATCAACATGTGTCCCCTCTTCTTCATGTCTCTTCTACATCAACATGTGTCCCCTCTTCTTCATGTCTCTTCTACTCAACATGTGTCCCCTCTTCTTCATGTCTCTTCTTCATCAACATGTGTCCCCTCTTCTTCATGTCTCTTCTACATCAACATGTGTCCCCTCTTCTTCATGTCTCTTCTACATCAACATGTGTCCCCTCTTCTCCATGTCTCTTCTACATCAACATGTGTCCCCTCTTCTTCATGTCTTTCTACACCAACATGTGTCCCCTCTTCTTCATGTCTCTTCTACACCAACATGTGTCCCCTCTTCTTCATGTCTCTTCTACATCAACATGTGTCCCCTCTGTGGAAAGAGACTCTGAAAGTTTCAGTAAAAAAGATTCTCTCTCTTTTTGTCCTTATCCATTTATATAAAAACCTGTCTGAAAATGAGCTGATCAGATTTTGGCCACTTTGTGATGTCATAACGATGTTCTGCTTGTGTCACCATTAGCCAATCAGCAACCAAGGTAACCCCCCCCCCCTTATCACCTGAATCTCCTCCTAGAGCACCATTGTGTTCTTTTTAACCAAATATCTCTCAGAGGGGCGTGGGGAGGGGCTCCTTATTTCATCTAAAGTAACAGACAGAGAATCAGCACTTTAGAAACAGGGCTGAAACAGAGGGGATTATGGGTAATGCTGCAATGATCTGTTTGGTGTTTGGAGCCAAAACACTTCAGAGACATGTTTTGTATATATTTGAGAACTATAATATATTGATGAAAAAACAGTATAATAGGAGACCTTTAAGTCCTGAACTCACTTTCACCTCGAACTGAAAGTGCTCGTCCTTCCCCTGCCCGCGGAGAACGTAACGAGGAATGCTAATTTTAACGGGTTCCTGAAGGCCGTCGGAGCGAGTCCCGGAGCGACACACCAGATGCTGCAGAGGAAATCACCGGAGATGAAAGACGAGGAAAAGAAGAGAAGAACAAGAAAGGAAGTGGAGAGTAAAGGGTTGACTCAGAAAACATTATTATGAACCATTTTTTTTTTTTACTTGAATGGTGTATTTGAAATGCCAAATATATTCGGTCAATAAGAATCACTGAGTTTAATCTTTATTATCCTGTTTATTAACAGTTAAAGGCACTTTAAACATTGCTGATTTAAATACATATTAATCATATTTCATGTTTAATCACTTCTTATCATAAAGCATTTATTGAAGTCATTCGATCGATAATTAAAGTGCAGCTGCAAAATGTTCCCTTTTAACCATAAATGATTGCAAGGCAAACAAAAATTAAGAATTGTCAACATGACTTAGAAAGCAAAAAAAACATTTAAAAAAAAAAACATTGAAATTCAAAAGTACATTAATGTATTATTTAAAACAAATAAACAACAGAAATGACAAGAAATAATAATGAATATAAATCTAACATGATCTGTGCTTCTTCATTTAAAAAGAAAATCTTTAGGCACAATGACGAAATCACAAAGTAACATTTGAACATCTAAAATTACTTATAAATGCTTTGACATTATAAATAATCATGTTTCCAGAAATGTCTCCAACTCTTTTTCTGTCAATTTGTGGTAACTTATTTAACACATCCCGAAACAATTATAAGTGACTGAATATCTTTCTTCATTTCAATTTCTTCCTTTTGGACGTAGTTAAGTACGTTGCATTTGTGACTTAATTCAAGTGAAACTGCCTTTCGGTGTTTAACTCAAGTACACAGATGGTTTATCAAGATCTCAGCTTCTGAGGAACATCCAAAACATAACTTCCAGGAATCACCCTGACTGCTCAAATTGGTGATGGAGCACACGTCAGCCGAGCCTCGTCTGAACTCGATCTTCTTCTCTCGCGTTTTAGTTTTTTGAGTTTTAAACGTGAAATCCACCACCAGGCAGTTGTCATCCTTCTTCACGAACAGCATCTGATGTCTGATCGTCGGCAGAGTTTGAGTGCCTGAAACTGAGGAATAGCAAGAAGCAGACTGGATCCTCGTGGCACCGGGTGAAAGACGCCGTCCTCCCGAAGAAGAACCACATGACTGTCTGTCAGGAGGAACTGATAAATGGCGTCTTTGGGCAAACGGGGAACGTCCTTGACCTTGACGCTGGTGTAGAGCAGAGGACGAATGTGTGCCAGAGAAGGTTTGCCAGGACCCTCCATGTTCCCGTGGACGATGTAGAGCAAGTCTGCGAGGATGCGCTTGAATCGGCAGGTGACTTGAAGTCCGTTATCCAGAACGATGTCAGGAATGTTTGACCTCCAATCCAAAGAGAGAACCATGAGATCACCGGAGAGCAACGGGTGATCTTCAGTCCCTTCAGAGGACTTTCCCTGAGAAAGGACTTCAGTAAAGCCTTGCAGAAGTCCTGGGTCAGCTCTTTGCTGTGGGTAAAAACTACCAAGATGGTGTCTTCCGTGGAGCCAATTAGGCGAACGTGCTGTCCTGCCAAGCTAATCTGGACTATCTTGATTTCCAAGAGATTAAAATGGTGATGAATAGTTATGGTGTCGTCTGAATTTGCTTCACTTGACAGCACTATTATCTCCTTTTCGGTCAAAAGCAAGCACCCAGGCTTTGGTATCGGCTGCTTACTGTTGGCAGCTTTGAGCCAGAAGATACTCAAGAGCTTGTTGACTTTGATTTGAGGACTCAGAGATTCCAACTTTTCAAGCATCTTCTGGGATGTAAAGGTCTGTAGCTTGGACAAGGCTGGAGGCAGCTGGACTAACTTTTGATAAAACACTTCAGGACATTGGTCTTTGAGAGACGACACAGAGCCTTCTGGCCATTCGGAGACGCCTGGGATTGTAGACATGCCACAACTTGAGGTAGACTTAGGGCGCAATCTTTGGACAGATCAACCAGACTGACTTTGTTTTCTTTGGCATCAAAACATGGTTCTGGCTCCGGTTGCATTCGGTTAATCAGTGGCAGCTCTTTGGACATCATGGTCACATACTGAGAGACTACATCCTTCATTTCAGTCACTCGTACATTTCGAATGATTTCACTTGTGCCCTGTAGTGTTCTACTGGCGTCTTTGTACACTTCGGACAACTTTCCAGCAAAATAACCAAAACCATAGCCGCTGTTTGCTGCTACTTTCTCCGTTTTTGAATTGGTCTTATTTACGGATTCACTGATGTTACCATTGACAGAGTTTTTCAACTTTGATGATTGACCATTGGGAAGTTCACCATCTCGTTCTATCCCTGTTTGGTGCTTGCTGGCTGTATCTTCAACCTTTTTATCATCATCGGGTTCACAGCAGGCAGAAGAGTTTCCTCCCTTATCAGGAATGTTTTTGTTTTCATCAAATCCGTTGTTCTCTGCGTTTGCCGATGTGTCAAAAAGCTTGCGTTGTCCAATGTCACAGTGATCAGGTTTACAGACATCTTGGGCAACTTCTTCATGGGGTACTGTCACTCCATCTCGCCACCATTTGTCGTAGTGGACATATTTGTAAGGCACTTCCTCTTTTTTAATCAACTCTCCAGCTGATTCTACTTTTTCTTCTCTGCGAAGCTTTAAGAGGTCGTTCCTGGTTCTTCCAACAGGTTTTCTGGTTTGAGGAGGGGAGTAAGCCTCAAGCTCCGGGGCAGGCAGGAAGCTAGACCCGAACTCGCAGGCTTTCTGTGTGCACAAGGGGGGAGTCCATGACTACATCGCTAAGAAGGACGTGAAGGAATTATACTGAAGTCCAACCCATTGAGAATTACCATTTCCTCCATCACCAGGTGCACAGGAGAGTTGTACGTGATTCAAAATTAACAGTGTAAAGAGGTTTGGCATGCAAATTAGGATGACAAGTGTACTGGGAATCTTTGCATTCTAAATAAATGAGGGAAAAGTAGCACTTGCAAATATTTCTTATCACTATAACCTTCCTGTGAGCACATCGATCGTCTTTACAGAACTACATTTTGTTATTTTTTTGTTTCTGGCTTGAAATCCACCTATTTTGAACGTCAATTGACAAAAAAGGGATCTGCGTAAACTATTCTACCATATTTAGTTTCACAGTTTGAAATGAAGGATTTGAGCTGAAATACATTGCATACATGTGTTTAGTTGTCTGTCTACTTTTCATTTATTTGGTCGCTACCATCTTAAATAGGAGAATGGGCTTTCTTCCCACTTTGCTTTCACAAATAACAACTTGATCAACTTTCAAGACTGACTCCAATCCTAACAATTTGCTATTTCAATTTTTATCTCGTACTACTAAACTGGAATTATAAAAGTGTACGTCTGTGAATTCCTGTGTTTAACAAACCTGAAGAAATAAAATGGAAACCCATTCACCATCTCATTTAAAATTACATTGATTTTGGTCAATTATATGTGGAATCATTTTTTCATTTTTTACATGCATGCGAGTCATTGTTAAATGTGGCAGGCTTACAGATTTTAATTGATTTATTATAAAAAAGATAATTATCCCAATACAAAAATTAGATCTTTGTCTTACCTCATATTTGAGCCGTCTCGGATTCATGTTGTTCTGCTTTTCCTCATCCTGAAAACATTAAAACATTAATTATCAGTGTCACAAATACCAACAAAAACATTAAGTAGGTGCAAAATACCAAGCATAATGTTTTATTTTATATTCCAATGATACACCATGATGCCAGGAGAAAGGGACAAATGAAAGAGATGAGTTGAGATCAGGTGGAGGAGAACCCAATTAAAAGAGCAAACAATAGAACTGACTGATATAAGTGTTAATGATTCGATCCATAATCATATTTGGGAGAGTCATGCAGATTTCAGAGCGGGGAAAGTCTCATTCAGAGCAGGTGGATCCTGGTCTTACCTCCTCTGTTAATCTAACAGAGCTACAGTCACTAGCTTCTTCCTCCTCCTGCGGGGTTAAAGAGCTAAAGATCAGTTCGACACAGAGAAAGCCGCTTCCACACTGGACCTGCTGGATTGCTTTACTTTACTTTACTTTCAACAACACAATATACATTTAAGAGCACAAATGAAGCCTCACCTAATGTGTTTCAGGAATAGAAGCCATATTCAACGCAATGAGGAGCAATACGTTTCTTTAAAGGTCTCTACACACCAACCCGATTTTGGGAGTCAGAGGCCGTCAGAGGCAGGGGGCATTCACGGCGCCCTACTCAGGTTGTGTGTGCCGCACCGTCGTCTCTTTACAGCACCTTTTCACACCTCCCGACGCCAATTCAACATGTTGAATCGGCCGCGGGAGGTCAGAGAAAGTCGGCCCAAGCAATCACTCTGATTGGCTGTTCACACTACTGCTACCTGCTGGTAAGGACAGTTATTGCCACTCGTCGACTGAAGTATTTGCGGTGTGTTCGTAGGCGGGCGGCGTAGCGGGCGGCGTAGCCGACACAGGCGACATAGCTGACGTAAAAGTCGGGACGCCTTCGGTACGCGTTCTTTGGTCTCAGGTGGGTGTGTAGCGGCCTTTAGATGTTTCTTAACAACTACAGTAGAGCTTTAATTTCAATCAACAGAAAGTAGTTGACATAGTGCACATAAACAAATAGTGAATGGGTGGATATGTACAGTATACGCAGACAAACAGACAGTTTCTTCCCCAGAGCAATACTTGCACTAAGCTCCAGCTTGCACTGACACAATATATATACACACATATATTTTTATACACATTCAAACATATTTATTTTTACTTAAACCGATGTATTCCTGCACTTTAAGTTGATCTGCATATTGAAGTATGAATGCTTGTTGTTTGTATGTTGTCTTAGCTCTACTCATCTCATTGTACCTGTATAATGACAATAAAGGATTCTCCTCTACTCTAAATGAAAACATGTCTGCATACTGTAGAGTATACTGACTGTGAGTTTTACTGGAATAACATAACATATTAATTAATAAGTGGATGTTTTTCTGTATGACTGATGTTAAGTATTAATCTGAGTGAAGGCCGGTGGGAGGAACATGTTTTGTTGTCAGCAGGTGTGAAAGATAAATGAATGCTGGAGTGAAAAGCAGTTCTTACCCTGAGAGATTCGCAGGAGAGAGACAGAGACAGATCCATGCTGCTGCTGCCGTTGAGAAGATTCATCTTGCGTAACCTCCGCTGGACTTCCTCTTCAATGTAGGCATTTATCCTGGATGATGGAGAACAAGCTTGAGTAACAATGAAAAACAATCGGTCTATAGAAAAATCAAGACTCTAATAAATCTACAATTTATTTGTGACAATACTTAAAGGGCCCATGTCATGCTTTTCGGTCATTACCCGTCCCCTTGTGTGTTATGAAGGTTTTTCTGCATGTAAACGGTCTGCAGAGTCAAAAACCCTCAAAGTACACCCTGTAGCGAGTAAAACTCTAACACAGAAAAGACCTGTCGTGCTGCCCTGAACGCCTCGTTGGGATTTCTCTTTTTCCATTTTTTTCTTCTTGGGTATAGTGACGTATTTGGGTATAGTGACGTAACGTTACGTCACGTCCGCGGAACCGTTACGTTCCTTCCTCACACACACTCAATCTTTTCTTAGCTGCAGCTCCGCGGATTTCTCAGCCTGAGACGGCGGGACGCGGCGAGGCTGTGAGTCTGTGTGTGAGCACACACACAGACTCACAGCCAGGCTGCGGGTGTGTGTGTGTGCTCGGGCTGGTTTCGGGCTGGGTTTCGCTGTCTCGCTGTCTCGCAGACGGCCACTGGGCTCACAGGGGGGGGGGGGGGGCAGGAGCTCCAACAAGCCGTGTAGGACAGACAGAGAGTGAATACACATACTATACAGAGATGCTGTATGAGAAACCAATGTGAGTTTGGGAAATTGCACAATATAAATCTATTCTAGTAGACCTCAACAATGGAATTATGATCAGTAGAAATGGCCATGACATGGGACCTTTCATATTGTTTTAAGTTTGGGGAATGCATAGAAGTTAGAAAACCCTGAAAATGTAACCGAGTAAGGATCATATTATAAAGACAGTTGTTCTTTATTAACAAATAAAATATACTAAATATGAAGTTCAACAAGCCTTTGCTCTTGTCTGAGGCGAGACAATGATGAAAACCCAATAAAACAGACTGGACTAAAATGTTTCAAATGTAGGTTTCTTATTATATTGTTAGCTATTTTTCGATTGCTAAAAAGTCAAGTTTTCATCAACTACAAATAGATTAAGCTAAAGTTTTCTTTAACTAAGATAAGACTAAAATGCCCAGACCTTTCCTCAACAGGATGACTAAATATGACAAAGCTGACATTGTAAACAGGACAGCAACTAATAAAAAAATAGCAAACAAAATGAACTCCATGAGTATTCCCTGAGGAGTACCTGTCGTCGGACAGCGGCAGCAGCGTGGTCAGACTCTGCATGTGGCTGACCGGAGAGCTGCTCTTCTCCTCGTACTGATGGAGTGACTCCTGTTGTTCTCTTCTCCTTCACTGATCCTCTGTCGCAGATTCTGGATCTCCTCTCCACCCTTCAGAGAAAAAACAACAACACTATGAGCTCTGTTTTGTGGCAGCACTACACAAAAATGTTGATTTCTCCATATCTGATTCAGGACAAACAGTACTCACTACATTGAGGCTAAACCTGGCTTTAGGTCGTGACGTGTGTTTAACAAGAAAGCCCATACTGAAGTTGAAAGGTTGATGATGTTTATGGACAAAATGAAACAACGGATAACTTAAAGTGGACCTATCATGCTATATTATAATAATATAGTGTATCCTGACGTCAGGACAGTGTTCAAATCTGGATCAGTTTTGATCAGATCCGTTGCAGCCCCTTTTTTAGAGATTTGGGTATGGAGGAAAATAGAGAGGGTTGTGTTTTCTGACACTTGGTGAGTTCCCTGGAACACCGGGGACACATATTCATGTATAAAAGATGTACAAAAGTGCATTTTGCATGATAGGTCCCTTTAAATAGGACCACACGGTCAACAACAAAATATCAGCACAGGTCATCCACAAAACCGGCGTACAACAGGTGACCTAAATACCAATAAACCACACCTATGTGATCATAGGTGCTAACAAAATACAAATGAACATGATTTAAATAAACAATGATAATACAAATAATACTTTTTTTTAATGCCATTTTATTTCTATTGAGATGTTTACATTTTGTGTATTTATTTTAATTTGTATTGTACAATTCCATGTCTTTTTATGCTGCTGCAACACAGCATATTTCCCAAATTGGGATCAATAAAGTACTTCTTATCTTATCTTATCTTATCTTATCAGAAACTCAGGCCAAGTAAGCATTTTGTCTCCTACAGTCTTGTCCAGTTTTGTAAATGATATTACAGTCATGAGGTCTAAAAACCACCAGACTCAGGGACAGTTTCATCCCACAGAACATAAGACTGTTAAACACCTGAACCTTTGAAAGAACATCCATAACATTCATCTGTTTGCAACTCATATATATCAATATTTAAATGACTGTATATAGACTATTCTGCACTATTTCTATTATATTCTATTTTATTTTATCTACTTGTACTATTGTATCTGTGTTATTGTGTTGCTCTGTTGGAGGAGCCTGTGACCTAAGATTGTCATTGTCATATCTACACTGTAGCTATGCACACATGACAATAAAAGCCTTGAACCTTGAGTCTCTGACCTGTGCTGCTCCAGCTCGGCTCCGCTCCTCAGGTTCCTGATGGAGCTGTTGTGTCTCTGCTCCTCGGCTTCAGGCTCCAGAGAACGCTGCGCCTCAGGGCCGCGTGCCTCCTCTCCAGCCGGGCCACCGCCTGCTCCATCGCCTCTCTCTGCTGCTTGTCCTTGGACTCCAGGATCTCCTTCTCCTTCCTCCTCACCTTCTCCTCCTGCCGCGCCACGTTGGCCGTGAACTCGTAGGTTTCCTGGAGCTGCTGCAGCTGCTGAGCGCTGTGCAGGTGGAGGCTCAGCTTCTCCTGCTTCTCCTCCAGCTCCTTCTCCACCTGGAACAGCGTGTGTCGAGCCCCGGCGGGATGTCGCAGTTCCCGTTGTTTCCTCCTCCGCTGCGCTCCAGCATCTCGGCCGCTCTCAGCTTCTCCTCGGCCAGCGCGGGGAGGAGTCCGTCAGAAACGCTGGCCAGCTGTCGCTCCTTAAACTGCAGCCTGTGCTCCGCCTGCTTCACCAGCTGCTCCTCCTGGGACACTGCTGTAGCGTCCTGCGTCCCCTTTATAATAATAATAATAATCAGAGGTGGGAGGAGTACAAATACTTCGTTACTGTACTTAAGCACATGTTTCTGGTATCAGTACTTTACTCCACTACTTGTTTTTCTGACGACTTTTTACTTTGACTTCTTACATGTTGAACACAAATACCTGTACTTTCTACTTCTTACATGTTGAACCCAAATACCTGTACTTTCTACTTCTTACATGTTGAACCCAAATACCTGTACTTTCTACTTCTTACATTTGAACACAAATACCTGTACTTTCTACTTCTTACATGTTGAACACAAATACCTGTACTTTCTACTTCTTACATTTCCCAAACAGGCTGGTTACTTTAGTTTGAATGTGTTTGGTGGCGTGATCATTATTATTTAGAGTCATTGCGTGCCTATTGATTTGAACACGATCCGTGTATCCATCATTTCCTGGTCTTCTCTAAAGAAGAGGGACCAATGAAAACGTTGTCATGTTGCCGTTGTTCAGCATGGAAACATTCATTAGCTAACAATGACATTATTGTTCTATTAATATAAAGGGAGGTCAGGTACTCTTTAAAACAGCTGCTAGTTATGGGTACTTTTTACTTAAGTACATTTCAAAGCCCTCTTTACTTTTACTTGAGTAAAGAAGTTTAGTCAGTACTTCTACTTTCACCAGAGTATTTTTAAACACGAGTATCTGTACTTCTACTTGAGTAAAGGATGTGAGTACTTTTGCCATCTCTGGTAATAATAGATTACATTTAATTATCTTGGCGAACTGGTAAAACAATGAGGTTTAACATGGGTATTTCAGGATATCAGACAGGTTCACTTTCAGCAGATGTAACTGTGGTTGTTTTTGTAAGGAATGTATTCATTAATGTGAAGTGCTTTATCACGCACAATTAAACACAATCACATTTTAAATAATTACAAAAGCATGAAGAGTCCCTCTAAGTACTGTGCTAGAACGTAGGCATAAAACGCAGCAGGGGTTTTATGTGAAAGATAAAGCCCTTTCTTGCATTTGATATATTGAACCATTTGCTCTAATTTAATCACATTTCTTTTGACCCAAGGCGGCTTTACATGGTGAACAAACAAACCTTCTCCTGCGTCTCCTTCAGCTGCTGCTGCCGGTCTTTGAGTCCGTGGTTGAGGTGCTGCAGAGTGTTTCTCTCCACAGAAACCTCCTTCTCCAGGCGCTCCCTCTGCTGCCGGAGCCCCTCCTCCAGCTGGCCCAGCTCCTTCACCTGCGCCTCCTTGAAGTCGGTGTATCGCGTCAGGGCAGATCTCGCCTCCTTCCCGCCAGCGTCCTCCACGTTCGTCCGCTCTGAGGCCTCTTTAGCGCGGAGGAGTGACTCTCTGATGTCAGCCAGGGCTCTGCGCTCCTCCTCCAGGCGGCGGGCGTCCTCCCGAGTCAACAGGATGGAGGAGGCGTCGTGTTTCTCCCTCAGCTGCTCCTCCAGCCGCCCCACCAGGCTCAGCTGCTCGCGGCCCTGCTCCTCCAGGCGCCGGCGCTCCGTCTCCAGACGAACCTTCTGCTCCTCGCGCTCCCTCTTCAGCTTCTCCAGCTCCCGGTAGATCTCCGTCTGCTCCGCCGCCTCCTGCTGCCTCCGCTGCTCTTCATCCTGCTCTTCATCCTCCTGCTCCTCCTCTATGACTTCCTCCCGATGCACTTTCTGCCGCTGGAGGTCCTCTGTGTGATTCTCCAAGCGTCGCTCCTCCTCGAAGCGCTCCTTCTCGGCCAGGAAGTCTTGCAGGCGGCTCTCGATGTCCTGGCTGCGCGAGCGGAGGCTCTCCTCCTGATGGAGGATCCTCTGCTGCACCTCCTCAGACTCTTTGCGCTGACTCTCCACCTCCTGCTGCAGCCGCTCCAGCTCTGCCTTCTCACTCTGGTGCTTCTCCTCCATCTCCTTGATCAGCCTCCTACAGCAGCAGCAGCAGAAAATGATCAGGGCATGTTTATACATATAGATATATCTTCCACAAAGTCTCTCTCTTAATATCTAAATACATTTTCTTGATGATGTCTTGCGCTTGAAAGGTAATTCCAAGATGGCTTTTTATTTGATGTAAGGGTGAGGTCTGGTGAAACATAGCCAATCTCTGATTTGATGTGTCAGATACTCAACATAACATCACTTTAGTGGCCAACTCTTACCAGACAGAAGACTATGTTTTAATTGAATTCTCTGAGTTTAAGAAAAGTATTTGTATTTAAAGTTCCTCAAAACTACGTAAATCACAAGTTGAATCACTATATGGTGTTATACTGATTATTTCAAATCGATAACATATGCCCGGTGTTTAAATGATAACACAGATGTGCAAAGGGGGATTTCTAAATAAAGGCTTATCTTAAATATGTTATGAATGGAGGTTTTTATATTGCATTAAATAGAAACATCTATCAAGATCAATAAACCCTTACACCTCGACCTTACAACATTAAAAAAAGATTCAGATTTGATTTCCAGTTTCAATGCAATCAGAAGTGTAATCAAATGAAACCTAATCCTTATCCTGTGAATGAGTGCATGGTCGTGTCTGTCAGTCGTTTTTTTTCGACTTGTACCTTTTCAGCTCCAGTTTCTCCAGCTCTTCTCGCTGCTGTCTCTCAAACTCGAGCCTGTAAACACAAAACACTCCATCAGCTTCCTTTACTCTTATCACCAAAAAGTCCATTAACAAATACATCAACATTAAACACCACAACCAATAAGGTGCAATAAACATAAGCAGCACAAAATGACGAGCGTCAAATGAAATGCCAGGCAGTGTGAAAAAAGCAACGATACATTCTCTACTCTCAGACGTTAAAATGGAGACACAAGCAGCAGGGTGGAGTGCAAAATAATAATAAAAACAGACAGTGAGGGGTCAGGTTTAGAGACGGGACGAATCAACACACGTCTGGGTCTAAAACGGGACAGTTAGACAGGAAGTGGACGGCTGAGTCTACCTGAGGAAGACGGGGCCCTTCTCAGTGAAGAGACTGTCAACGGGACAGGGTTTCAACAGTTAATTCAACAACTTAAACTGTGCATAGATGACAGAAAACTGTGCGCTTAATACATTTAACAAAACACACTGCTGCTTACAGAGTAGACATGTTCTGTTCTCCACAAATAAACCAAACAAATCGCTCTTTACAATAATTTTATAAAAATCTTGATATTTGGCGACAGTAACCGGACAGAATACACTAAGAACGTTGTCTAATTTTCTTTTTCTTATGTACTTTTAGTTATTTTATTTAAAAAAATTCAAATGTTGTGCTTTTGGTTGTACATGTTGTGTATTATTTGATCACAAATAAATACACTAAGAACAAAAGGTTCAATATCCTGAAAAATGGAGAACAACAAACGCCATCAAAATCCAGCAATTATTCAGCTGACAGTTCGTCCTGAAGCTCACAACATGAACAACATCATGGACTGTCTAAAATAAGTGGGGGTTATCCTCTGGAGAGCATGAATAGGCTCAATACATTTAGATTAACATTAACATGCTTATTGTAGTTGCAAGTGCACTGCTTTGCGGCTTGTAGCACCATCCTTGATGGAGCATATGTGTGGGCTGGAGTGAGCAGAGGGTAGAGTTGTCGATTCTAGTTCTGTTTTCAGTGATAATCTTCCTCACCATGCTGAACACCCTCTCAGACTTTCAGTTGCGCGCGCTACTAAAGAGACGCGCTACTAAGAGACGCGCTACTAAAGACGCGCTACCATGGAAACCGAACGATGGTATAGCTTTAATGTCCGAGTGGGAACAGTCGTGAGTAAATCCGATTTTGTCAGAAATCGGGAGAAATGCGGGAGAAATATGACGCGGGGGGGAAACCGGGAGAGGGCAAAAATCGGGAGGGTTGGCAAGTATGGGACCACCCTACGTGAGGCTAAACTTCAAGGTTGATGAGGGAGGGGTAAATGTTGTTGGAATTTGAATACAATTCACCAGGAGAGTTTTCTTGACTAGTATAACGAATTCCGGTGGTTGGAGCTTAAAATAAATGAATTCAAAAAATGTACCTCTCACGAAGGACCACCCTACTGTAGACATTTAGAAGTTGTTTTGCCCTTTTGTAGAATGAATGAAGCTCAATAAATTGCTATGATTTTCATCAGATTACACAATGGAAAAAGCATTGCTTAAATGTGTTCCATGGAATAAATTGTACTAAAATAAATGGATAGCTGCAGCCCTAATAGCTTCATTTAGCAACACATCAATACACACACAATGCTTTTCAAAGGTGCATTCACTTTTGATGGTATTTGATGACAATAGGGGAAATATAGATTATAAATTGCTTATATTTGTACATTAAATATGGCAGTGTGTTGCAGGTTTTCTGCAGATAACATGCAGCTAAACTATTAATGCTACCCTGATATACAGCAGGATCATTCTTTAAGGAAGGAAAAACAGTCAAATTATGTTAAATAAATAGGACAAAGTGGAGTCTTGTTTGAATATATCTAAAAGGTGGTTGGAACAAATCATTTCACAACACAACTCTAGAAAAAGTGTCCGTTTACTCCCGATATATCATTTTAAACTTCATTCATTTTGAACTAGTAGTGAAACATTTGACTCTGTGGTGTTTTATTAAATGTCACCTATGTTTTTTTTTAACCCTTATCATTGCATGAAGATAAGCATGATCAGCTCTGATAAAACAAATAGTACCGGGGGGGGTTTTAGATGCAGAGGGAAGATGCACTGCAGCGGATCATCACATGCAGCAGCTGATGTTATCTGTGTGTTCAAACACTCACCCCGGGTTGTAGAGCATCACAGTGGACAGGTTCTCACAGGACGTGGACAGATCTGTCATGGAGAGGCTGAACGTAGAGAGGACGCCACTCTGAGGGGGGGAAGTTAATCAATCAACACTTTAATTATATATCACCTTTCAGCAAAACAAATGAACTTTAAAGTGTTTTACAAGAGGAAATGAAGATGTTAAAAGTTAATAAAATAGAATAAAACAAGTCATAATGACCAACGATATAGGTTTAAATAAAATACAGCAAAATAAATAATAAAGCTATAAATACACATAATATAAATAATTAAACTAAACACTGCATAAAAGCCGGACTTAAAAATGGATTTTTACTTTATTTAAAATATAAATATACTCTGCTCCTGTGGAAGGTTATATCAGCAGTTTGGAGCGTAAAGGCCAAAAGCAGCTTCACAAAATGCTCTGTACTGAGAGCAGATTCAGTTTAATCTTCAGGTTTAATCTCACCTTCCGTTTCTCCCTCAGCTTGGCCGCCTCTTTGGGATGGTTGAACCGAAACATGTTGGTCCTGCCGAGCAGAATCACCGCACCTGGACGACAACAGAAAGGTCTTACACCCATCTGGAGATTCAACATGTTCCGAGTGTATTTTGAGGGACTTTAAAGGTCTCCTATTATACTGTATATCATCATTATATTACAGGTCTCAGATATATATAAAACATGTCTCTGAAGTGTTTGGCTGAAACACCAAACTGATCATTGCTGCATTACCCATAATCCCCTCTGTTTCAGCCCTGTTTCCAAAGTGCTGATTCTCTGTCTGTTACTTTAGATGAAAATAAGGAGCCCCTCCCCACGCCCCTCTCAAAGAACTCAATGGTGCTCTAGGAGGAGATTCAGGTGATAAGGTGGGGGGGGGGGGGGGGTACCTTGGTTGCTGATTGGCTAATGGTTACACAAGCCAAAACATCGTTATGACATCATAAAGTGGCCAAAATCTGATCATCTCATTTTCAGACAGGTTTTTATAGAAATGGATCAGGACAAAAAGAGAGAATCTTTGTTCCTGAAACTTTCAGAGTCTCTTTACACAGAGGGGACACATGTTGATGTAGAAGAAAGGGGACACATGTTGATGTAGAAGAGACATGAAGAAGAGGGGACACATGTTGATGTAGAAGAGACATGGAGAAGAGGGGACACATGTTGATGTAGAAGAGACATGAAGAAGAGGGGACACATGTTGATGTAGAAGAGACATGAAGAAGAGGGGACACATGTTGATGTAGAAGAGACATGAAGAAGAGGGGACACATGTTGATGGAGAAGAGACATGAAGAAGAGGGGACACATGTTGATGTAGAAGAGACATGAAGAAGAGGGGACACATGTTGATGTAGAAGAGACATGAGAAGAGGGGACACATGTTGATGTAGAAGAGACATGAAGAAGAGGGACACATGTTGATGTAGAAGAGACATGAAGAAGAGGGGACACATGTTGATGTAGAAGAGACATGAAGAAGAGGGGACACATGTTGATGTAGAAGAGACATGAAGAAGAGGGGACACATGTTGATGTAGAAGAGACATGAAGAAGAGGGGACACATGTTGATGTAGAAGAGACATGAAGAAGTGGGGACACATGTTGATGTAGAGAGACATGAAGAAGAGGGGACACATGTTGATGTAGAAGAGACATGAAGAAGAGGGGACACATGTTGATGTAGAAGAGACATGAAGAAGAGGGGACACATGTTGATGTAGAAGAGACATGAAGAAGAGGGGACACATGTTGATGTAGAAGAGACATGGAGAAGAGGGGACACATGTTGATGGAGAAGAGACATGAAGAAGTGGGGACACATGTTGATGTAGAGGAGACATGAAGAAGAGGGGACACATGTGATGTAGAGGACATGAAGAAGAGGGGACACATGTTGATGTAGAAGAGACATGAAGAAGAGGGGACACATGTTGATGTAGAGAGACATGAAGAAGTGGGGACACATGTTGATGTAGAAGAGACATGAAGAAGAGGGGACACATGTTGATGTAGAGAGACATGAAGAAGAGGGACACATGTTGATGTAGAAGAGACATGAAGAAGAGGGGACACATGTTGATGTAGAAGAGACATGAAGAAGAGGGGACACATGTTGATGTGAAGAGACATGAGAAGAGGGGACACATGTTGATGTAGAAGAGACATGAAGAAGAGGGGACACATGTTGATGTGAAGAGACATGAAGAAGAGGGGACACATGTTGATGTAGAAGAGACATGAAGAAGTGGGGACACATGTTGATGTAGAAGAGACATGAGAAGAGGGGACACATGTTGATGTAGAAGAGACATGAAGAAGAGGGGACACATGTTGATGTAGAAGAGACATGAAGAAGAGGGGACACATGTTGATGTAGAAGAGACATGAAGAAGAGGGGACACATGTTGATGTAGAAGAGACATGAAGAAGAGGGGACACATGTTGATGTAGAAGAGACATGAAGAAGAGGGGACACATGTTGATGTAGAAGAGACATGAAGAAGAGGGGACACATGATGTAGAAGAGACATGAAGAAGAGGGGACACATGTTGATGTAGAAGAGACATGAAGAAGAGGGGACACATGTTGATGTAGAAGAGACATGAAGAAGAGGGGACACATGTTGATGTAGAAGAGACATGAAGAAGAGGGGACACATGTTGATGTAGAAGAGACATGAAGAAGAGGGGACACATGTTGATGTAGAAGAGACATGAAGAAGTGGATTTTGCATAATAGGTGACCTTTAAGACACTTGATGATTTCTCTTTAGACCTCTTCTCACCTTGGTTGAGCTGCGACCGCTCCGTCACCTGAACTCCGTTAACCGAACACTGAGCTCTACTAGCGGCACCAGAGTCACTTTCCCGTTCTGGTTCTCAAACCTGCAGTGCTCACTCTCCAGGTCCAGACCGTGCAGGACTGCAGGAGGAGGAAATAAGATGTGAATTCAACGCACGTTACAATATCATATTTATCACAGTTATAGAGCTACTGTATGACTTACTAATTCAAGTTCTAAATAAACCTTTACCTAAATAAAAATAGGTATTATAGAGATAAGACTAAATTACCATATGTGTCATATGTTCATGTTCAAGTGAGTCATAATCTTTTTTTACAAAAGTCAGTTTTAATTCAGAGATTTTAACCCTATTCAACACGTTTTTCTTAGTTGTGTTGGTGTTATCCGTTTCCTTCCACCTGCAGCTTGATAAAAGTCCTTATTACTGATGGTCAATAAATAACAGGCTCAAATAACAGACTCACTGATGTCCTGCTCCGTGGACGCGTCATCTCTGCCCACATATGTCTGTCCCTCCTGAGGAAGAAGAAGGAAATTCAAAGTAGTTTAAAATTCAGTTGCAAACATTAAGACATTAATGCACACCTTACGATAGATACATATTGCTAAGCTAAATTCATTTTGGAGTCCATTTATGATGCAACATTTTTGATAACTAAACAAAAATGAAGTGAAAATGTTCAAGGATGTTTTTTCTAGCATTATTTCCAAGTTGGAAAACTTGATGAAAGACTTATAGATATAGACTTATAGATCATTTGGGCATCTGTGCACCAGGAGAAGTGATTTCTGACCTTCAGATGGTACAGGATGATGCCGGTGCTGAGGAGGTCGTCGTCGATGCCGATGAGGTGAGGCAGCTCTGAGTCCAGCACCACGCGATGCCTCCTTCCTCAGAGCCAGAGTCTCCTCCTGAACACACCACATCACACACAACGTCAAGTAGCTTTAAACATACAAGGAGTTAGCCTCTGAATCATGGAAAAATAAACTCCAAGAGAATCATCCATTTAAAATTGAAATAAAAATAAACAATAAATTACATATTAAATTAACAATAATATAACACGGATATAATGTGCAAAATATTGACAAAAGAATGTAAAATGTGCAAAAATAATATTCCTATTTTGCAAATAATGTGCGTTTATGAAAGGCATTTGATTTTGAGACTTGAACTCATAAAATGTGCAGTGTCCATGAGGCAGGTTTGAACACAAGGGTGACAACATAGTAAAACCTCAGCTATAATTCACAAAACAATCAAAGTTTTGCACAAAATAAAAAAGTTATTAGTGAAGGAAAAATCCTTTTAGGTGACAATTCAAGAACAAAATAAAAATTGGAATTGAATATACAAATAATATGAAGTGCAAAGTACAACCTGATTTTTTTCTCTCCTTAAGCACACAGCAGAGGTCATTTTAACATGTTGCCATGCAACAGTCCACACAGCGAGCATGAGAAACATGAGCGATGAACAAACTCACCTTGAGAATGTTCTGCGTCTCGTTCCACTTGTTGGTCCACTCTTTAGTCAGCTCTAACACCTGCACACACAAACAATAAACCAATAAAACTGAACAGAAACCATGGGTAACAGGTGTTACACTCCTCAGAAGAGCAAAGATGAACACATACAAAAATACACATTTCCAGTTCACATGAATGTTAAATAGTTATCTAGTTTAGTACAGGAGTCATCCCACTTGAAACTTGAAAAAGATTGTGAACATTGATGTGAAAGATAAGACTCACTCGGGCTTCATTCTGGTGCAGTTTCTCCTCCATGCTGAGAGCAGTGGGCGAGTCCAGGAGAGCAATCTGACGCACAGACACACACAGTTAAAAACACTACATATAATGATCAGAACTGTTCAAACTAGTAGCATATTTCAGACAAAACATAACATTGTGAAAAAGTTCAGAGCAGATTCAAAATAAAACCAAATCAAACTTTCTGAAAAATGACATGAGCTGTTTTTAATGAATCGTCACTTTCCTCTACTATAGCTGCGAAGGATTATTATTTCCATTATTGATTCATCTGTGCCGATTATTTGTTTGAATAATAATTGGGTAAAGAACAAGTTAGAACATTTTAAAACATGTCCATCCTATTTTCTCAGTCAAAAGTCCTTAAAAAAAGTTTGTTTTTCCACAGGCCAAAAATAATCAGTTTAATGTGAGATGAAACAGAAAGAAAATGAATATACATTTGAGAAGCTGTATATGGCATTTTCAGAATACAAAATGCTTTTATAAATAACAATAAATTGACAAGCCATTGATTTTTTTCTGTGGACCAGCTGTCCAGTTGTTGCAGCTCTACCCTCCACCTGCTTCATCTGTACAGCTTCTATCATATTCTGTTTCTATCATATTCTATTTTATTTATTGTACTATTTTATCTGTTTTATTGTGTTGCACTGTTGGAGGAGCCTGTGACCTAAGATTTTCATTGTCATAACTCAGTGGCGAACCGTGTCTATCGCAACTGGACCTTCTGTAGACACACACACACACACCTCCGCCGCCACTACACTGTAGCTATGCACACATGACAATAAAACCCTTGAAACTTGATCTGCTTTTAGTTTACTGTCTCTCCTTTGTGTAACCATTACAAAACCTGTGCATACGCCTGAGCGAACCTCCCTGCAGTCAGAAACAGATCCAGTGTGTGTGTATCTGGCAGTGTTTGTTTACCTGGTTGCCGAACCAGCAGAGCCTCAGGCGGGCGATCTCATTCGCAGTTCTCTGATCAGCCGACGTTGCAGTCCTCGTTGATGGTGGGTTTGTTGATGATGTTCTTGGCTCGGTTAGCGTAGCGCAGCGTGCTCAGCGTCTCTCCGTAGTTCACATCGGCGGGGGAAACGTCTGAAAAAAGACATTTAAAGTCACATCAGATAATTCGTGTGATAGTCAGATAATAGTATAAAGCCAAGCTTAGCCTCTCGGCACTCAAACTGAACTGGGAATTGAGCCGCACAGTGTGTTTTAAATGTTTTTGTCTCACTGGCGATCATGATGGTTTTGGAGTTTCCGCCCAGGCTGTCTTTGAGCAGCCAGGTGAGCACGGAGTCTCTGTAGGGGACAAACACCGATTCTTCTTCAGGTTGGTGTTCCCTCCGTCATGAGACATGTCCGCTGGAACACAAACAGATCCTTTAAACAGTCAGCAACTCAGCAAACATCACAAACTAAAAACAGACGGATGAAAGGGTAATTCTTTATATAAAGGTCCATGTCATGCTCTTCCGGTTATTACCCGTCCCCTTGTGTGTTATGTAGCTTTTTCTGCATGTAAACGGTCTGCAAAGTCACAACCTCAAAGTACACCCTGTAGCGAGTAAAACTCTAAGACAGAAAATACCTATCTATGCTGCCCAGAACGCCTAGTTGGAGATTTGTCTTTTTCCATTTTTTCTTCCTGGGTCTAGGGGCTAA